>JASAOO010003454.1:0-65819 GCA_030849075.1 Zelonia costaricensis | reverse complement strand
GCGGATTTCTGTGCGGCCGCGTGCGAGATGCGGCGGTGGGGTTGAGGGTGGGAGGGGGCGTGCGTGCAGGAGGGTCGAGAGTGTGTGTGTGTGTGTGCAGAGGCGGGCACCAGCGGTGGCAGTGCGCACACAGCGGAAGCAGACACGGGCCGGGGAGAGAGACAGAAGCGAGAGTGAAGCCGGCATGGAGAAAAGGTGCGGCACGCGCTCCGCGCTGCCCACGCACTGCACCACGCGCACGTGTCAGCTGCGCGCGCAGCCGTGGCAGAAAACCGGCGCTCCATCTTGAGACCGCAGCAGCAGTGTCACACCGCTACCGTGCCTTCCGTTCTTGAGACTCGTGGAAAGACCGAGATAGAAATAGGCGGTCGCGCCAGGGTGCTCTGTTGTGCAGGGGGCCGCGGACAAGGCGGCTGTTGCCCAGTCAAACGTGCGTGATTCCTCAGCGTTGACGACTCCCGTGAAGACTGTGAAGTAGAGACAAAAGGGGGCGGACCGTGCGCCCCGATGCATCGCAGCGCCGTCGCGCAGACAAAAGGTGTCTGAACTTGTCACGTGAACGCAACACTGTCTTCGCTGGGGTGCACCTCGCCGATGAGCACCGCATGCAGCCTCACATGTACTTGCCGCGAATGGTGTTGGGCCCACCCATCCGCTCGTGTCGTAGCTGCCACGGACGCCAGTAGGGGTCGTACAGGCCGTGCGTCCGCTGCGCTGCGAAGGGACGGTAGACGCCGTAGCCAAGGTACAAGCCAGCCGCCGTTCCGGCCGCAGTGAAGAACAACGCGACGGCGCGCTTGCCCCACAGCGTGAGGCTCTTGTGATGGAAGCCAATGAACGCGGCTCCGCTGAAAAGCCCGGCGAAGACGCCGGCGCTCGTGATGTTCCACCACGTACGCGGTGGGGCACAGACGTCGCCTGAGGAGAGCGTGCGCACCAGGTTGAAGGTGGCGCTGCCGGCGGAGACGCCGATGGTGCCCGCCAACGCGACGCCGCTGCCCCGCGCCACCGATGAGGTGATTTCGTTGAAGGCGATGCGACCGATGGAGACGCCGTTGAGCTTGGCGTACGTCTTGTCCATGGTCCGGTAGAGGTACGCGGTGCGGCCGGCACCGTAAAACAGACCCGCCGTGGTGCCGACGCGCAGGAAGTACACGAGGCACTCCAGTGGCTCGTCCACCACGGTATCCAGCCAGTGAATTTGCAGCCTCTCCCGCCTCTGCTCGTCCTCGGCACTCCACTGCTGATAGCGGCGATCGTTGTCGTAGTCGTAGCGCTGCAGATAGGACTGCTGCTCCAGCCGCCCCTTCATGTGTGCGTCTGCCGCGCGAAACTCGTTCTCGAAGCGGCCCACCAGCGATTCGATCGACTCGACATCCATTGTGACGGCCCTGCTGTCGCCGTGGCGTCGTACCTTCTGCTCGTTTCGCATGCGATCGAACTGCGAGATCGTGACGCCGCTGCCACCATAGTCACGCTCGGCCCCGGTGGTCATGTTTTCGAACGACTCCGTCTCTGCGAGGCCGCGCAGCCCGGGGACGCTACCGGAGGCGGCCGGGGAGCCCAGGGGCGGCGTGGACGGCGCGGCCCCCGTCCCGCCACCGCCTCCCCCAAACGGCCACCACGACACCATTTGTTTTACTTTTTTCTTCTTCACTCAACCCCTCCCTGCCTCTGCTGCAGGCGCTGGAGATGGAAAAGAAAAAGAGAACGTGTTCGTTTTGGTGTGAGTGTGTGTCACCTTCTCTTCGGTTCAGTCGAGGGTGCGCTCAATCAAGCGCCACACCGAGGCGATGCCCAACTGTATGCCTCACCGTGCGCGTGTGACGGAGTGATTGGGACAGCGGGTAGAGCTCTGTGTGTGTGTGAGGGTGGGTGGAGTTTGAAGTGCGGGTATTCGCGTACAAGTGTGCTGCACCGTTGCCCCCGCAGAAGCTGATGAAAAAAAACACGAAAGAGAAAGACACGAAAAGGAAAGAGCGAACATGGAGGAGAGGGGAGAAAGGAGGGATGACGCGGATACGACGCGTGACATGCTTGAAGAAGAGACGATGGCACCCACGCAGACGCTCACGCCACTTCGCATGACAAAAAAAGAAAAAGCAGCAAGGTGCAGAGGACCAGCTCGCCCAGCCGCCTTCGACACGCGTCGAGGCCTCTGTCGCTGGACACACATCACCTCGGCTCTCTCGACGCCACGGCTGACGCACAACTGTTGCCGCTGCGAGCCCGACGCCTGTGCGCGACACGGATGGTGCTTGGCAAAGGTGCCTCTTCGCACGGCGTCTTGCCGCCGACACACATCTCGGCCACTGTTGCCTGATGCGTGCGGGGGACTTCCAGAACTGTGGCTCCGTCAGTCCTGTCTACTCGGGGAGAGAGAGAGAGAGACAAGCCACCCAGGACGCTTGTGCCTTCAAGTGTGTGTGTGTGTGTGTGTGTGTGTGCGCGCGCGCTTGTGCTTGTGCTTGTGCTTGTGTGTTGGCGTGCCTGCCTTGTTGCGAATGTATGAGCTGTCGGACACAGACGCTGTGCGGCGCTCAGGGAAAAAAAAAAAGCAACTGTGCTCGCACCGGCGTCTCGTCTTCCGCTGCGTGTGAGTCTGATTTGCTGCTGAGACCGCTGCCACACGCGCCTGCTCCTTTCTCCTGCTCCGATATAAACGAGAATGTGTGGGTGCGTGTGTTCGTTCGTGTTCGTCCGCAAGTTTGTCTTCCCTGGCAGCCCGATGCCACAGCAAGCATCCCCTTCTATTTCACCGTACCGCCGACGACACGAGGAGGAAAGCGGCGCTGTGTGCCTTTCCAAGGGCAGGGCAGACAAGGCTGCAGGTGGCGCTGAAGCGGTGGAGAACTCGGCCGATCACACCTTGGGCGATAACACACACGCACACACACACACAAAATATGGACAGACACCGAGGGACGAGGAGAGGAAGCACGCGCGCTCGCGCTCACCACCGCCCCGTGCCCTTCTCCCTATAGAGCAGCTTGCAGCGTAGAGATCATCGAGACAGGCAGACGAAATACTGAAGAACCGCGACGTCGCCGCATGGAAAGTTTCGCGAGACCGAAATGTGAAAAGCACAGTCAAACAGCAAAGGAAACCGAGGTTGGAGCCGTACAGGATGAAGGAGCACAACACCACGTCAAGGAGGTGGTGAGGGGAAGGGGAAGTGTACAGCCGCAGCCCTCTACTCGCACCCCCTCCCCTCTATCGCCCCCTCCCCTCTCCCTCTCTGCCTTTCACTTCTTGCGTCTTTCCGGGGATTGCCGCAGAGCCGCGAGCGTGCGGCAAGGGCGTCAGCGATACACCACCCCTCAAACAAAAGAAACGAAGAAAAAGCAGCGCAGGAGGAAGCAGAGAGGTTGGCGAAAATGCCGTCTGAGGCGTGAGCTGCCAGCGAGTGCGTGGCGAGTGGCCCCCCCATCCCCCCCCGTGCGTCCTTTACTTACGGCGCCTCGAAGCGGGTGCCGTCTTGCGAATCGCCGGCACCGGGCCGAGCTTCTTCGAGATGGTGGACCGCATCTGGTGGTTCGACATCCGCAGCTCCTCGATTTGGCGAGCCAGCTTCTTCTCCTCGACGCTCAAGCTCTGCTGCACCTCGCGCACCGAGGCCTCGCTGGACATCTGCATGCTGTCGTCGAAGCGCGCGATCTCGTTGTGGCGGTCAATGTACTGCAGCACCTTTGCCTCCATCGACTGCACGGCGCTCTCCTTCTCGAGCACGAGCATGTTCTTGCGCGCCACGTTCGTGCGCATCATCTCGTTGTTCTTATACAGCAGCCGGAATGTGTCGATCGGGATGTGCTCGCTCTCCGGCAGCACCTGCGTGACGTCCTCCGGCTCCTCACGCGACGCCGACGGGACAAGCGCGGACTTGGCGACGTTGCGCTCGAACTCGCGCGCGAGCCGCATCTCCTGCAGCGCCTTCATCACCGTGTCGAGACGGTGCTGGAGCTGCTGCTGACGTGCAATCTGCGCCTTGACGACGTTATCCTGGCGCCGGCACGCAGTCCGCATGTCCTGCACCGCGTCGGAGAGGAACTCGCGGTCGCTCTCCATGACAGCGACGCTGTTCTCGACAAGGCCCGACTCGCTCTCGGTCTGCACGACGAGCTGCAGCTTGTTGTTGTCGGCCGCCATGCGCTGGGCCTTGGCCTGCAGCTCGTTGCACTCCTTCTCGCGCACCTGGCAGTTGTTGCGCAGCTGCAGGTACTGGCTGCGGCGCTCCTCGTTCGCCTGCACCTTGTCATGCAGCGTCAGCGCCGTCTTCTCCAGCCTGGCAATCGTGACCTTGCCGCTCTTGATCTCAGAGCGAAGGGAGGCTTCGACGAGCGCCATGTCGTGGATGTCCGCCCGATCCCGCTCGACCTGCGCGAACTCGACATCGCGCTTGCCGCCGTACCAGCCGGTCGCCGACTTCACCGTGTCCAGCTCCTTGTGCGAGCTCTCCAGCTTCTTCGCGCGGTCGCGCAGCTGCTTCTCCTGGATCGCGTTCTCGCGCGCCAGAAGCTGGTTGCGGCGGCGCACGATCTTCAGCTGGTTCTGCAGGCGCACGATGCTGTCCATCGCATCCTCGGCAGCGATCTGGCGCGACGGGAGGGCCGACTCGTTGTACTGCTGGATCTGCCGATTGACGTCGTCGTTGCGGTTCTGCTCCTCGATCGTCTCGAGCTCCGTGCCGAGCGCGTCCAGGCGCGCGGCGTACTGCTCGATCGAGCGCGTCATGCGCTGCAGCTCCTGCTGCGCCGCCGGGTCCATGGTCGCCATCTCCATCCTGTCAGCAAATCTACTCGAGACGGGAAGGCGGGGAATAGCAGAAGAGGGTTGCGATCGTCTGCACAGCTCAACGCCGGCGAAAACGAAGAGGAAAGGCAAAGAGAGGACAAGGAGCACAAACCGCACTCAGGCGTAGTCAGCCGCCCAGCAGACGTCACCGTCAGGCCTGGGAGAGCGGTGGGGGATCGGATGGAGAGCGGAAGGGGCGGCACCACTGCAGGCTCGGGCACGGGCTGAAGCGTGGCTAAACAAAGGAGAGAAGAAATTGGGGGGAGGTGGGGGGGGGTGGGGGGGCCACAATGAGGGTGGCAACGCGGCGCTGAAACGGGCAGCGCGGCGGAGAAACTCGATCAGGGGAAAGGGGGGAGGGCGACGGGTCGGGTGGACTGTGCAAGGATAGGGCAGTTCAACAAGCAGTGCGGCCGTCGAAGAAAACGTGTGTACTCGTGTGATTGAACGCGCGGTAGTGTGATGGGAAGGGGCTGCACGCAAAGGGCCGCAATTGAAAGCCGTGCGGTTGCGCGTGGTTCGGGGAATACAACGTCATCAGCGACGGCGGGTGAGGGGAGGGAGAGGCGCGAAAGGCACAGTTGTGGAGAGGGAGAGCAGGCGCACGTGAAGCATGAGTCGGTGAGGCTTCGTCAGAGAGCTGAGAGCCGTACCTCGTCTCCTCGCTGCAGAGCCATTGCGAGCATGAGCGCTTCGCCACCTCCTTTGGAAGGGGGGGGAGGAGGAGAGCATCGAATAACGAAAAAGCGCGAGCACGTAGAAGACGGAAGCGGCCCTTGCCGCGGAATCAGCGCCGCATCCGTCGTGTCACGTGTATGGCTTTCTCACTCTTGCTTCAGCAGTCCTGCTTTCTCTTTTCGTTGTTTCTTGAACGTGTGTCTGAGTGTCGTCAGGCTGCCGAAGCTCCGCGTGCGGCGCAGCAACAGTCCCTTTCCACTCTCTTGTTGTTGTTTTCACCGCACGGCTCACGCGAGAAGCAGCGATGGCGCGGGGCCCGCACGGCGTGGCGGCGCGGGGCCGAACGCGCGCCTACGCCAAACGTCGAAGATGTGCCGGCACCGCCGCTCGCGCCGCAGCTGCGTCAGAACATCCCACGCGAGCCGCACACGACGTCGGTCGGCCGAACGCAGACGCCAGCGGCGAAAGCACGCGAGGACGTGCGCCGTCTCACAAATCGTCTCGGCCACGTACGCGTTCGTGCGCACCCGCGCAGACGTCAGCGCGCGACGGTGCCAGTGTTGCAGCAGGACGCGCCGCCGCACCTCGTGCAGAACCGCGGCGGCGCGCCTCAGCATGGCCCGCGTCCACCACCGGCGCAGGCAGGTGTGCACGAGCGTCGCGCGTTGCGCTGTGCGTTCGTGCAGTCGGTCACGCCACCGCCCTACCACGCTGCATGCCAGTTGGCGCCGGTGCATGTCGTCCGCCACCGCGGCCCTGCGGTGCTGCAGCGCGGCAGCGGCCCAGCGGTGCATGACGCGCCGCCTCTCCTGCAGCGCCTGGTGGCGAAGGACGAGGGCGTGCAGCCAGCGACCCACCGCGTGCGCGTATACGCACTGCAGGTGGAAGCGGTCTGCCTGACGCGCCTGGACGCGACGCCGCCAGCGGTCAAAGCAGCGGCGGCGGCCTGCCGCGTCCGCGAGGCTGCGGGCAGCGGACGCCTTGTACTTGCGGAGTGCGGCCGGCGTGGCCACGACTTCGCACACGCGTAGTGCGGCGCGCGGCGCCTCGTGGTGCGCGGCAGCACCGCCGTCGCCGCCGCCGCTGTCGCCCCTGCTGCCGTAGCCCGCAGTGACGTCAGCGGCCACGTAGCGGTGCACTGTTCGATTCAGCTCGAGGCGGTGGTGCTGCAGGGCGACGCGGCGCGCTGCAGTGCACAGCCGCTGCACGACGCGCGCGCGGAGCTTCTGGGTGAAATGCCACACCGCAAGGTGATGCGCGAGCCGCCGCTCCGTTCTCTGCTTCCAGCGGGTGATCAGGCGCTGCAAGAGCAGGCGCAGCCCCACCGCCGTGACCACCACACCGCCGCCGCGGGCGGCGTGCGGCCGTCCCTGGAGCAGCGCGAGGAGCTCCGCGTTTGTCCCGCGTGGCTGCCGCACGGCTGCGAACTGGTCCGCAACGTCGTAGAGCGCGGCACGCTCGCGGTGCAGCGTGAGACAGCGACGCCACAGGAGAAGGTAACGCTCGCGGCGCGCGCGCTGTAAGGCAACCCGTGCGTCGTGACGCACTTGCAGCCCGCGCCTCCACGCCTGCATGACACTACGCAAGACGCGCTGACACCGTACCACACGCTGCCAGTGCGCCACGACGGCGGTCAGCAGCGCGCGGTGGCGGCGGTGCTGCGCGGCTGCAACGCGGCTCCACTGGTGCAGCACACGGCGCTGCAGGTAGTAGCAGTAGCGCAGCTCAACGCCGTCGTCGCGGGAGCGGCGCTTGTACAGCTCGAGGCGCAGCACCCGCAGAAACACCGTCGCCACCGCCCGGTCCTTCGCGACGCGGAGGACGAGGAGCGACACAGAGGACTGCACCCGCTCCTCAGCGGCGTGTGGGGCGCTGTCGGGTGCGGTAACGGTGCTGTGTCGACGAGCAGAGGACGCGTGGGCCGCCGCGGCACTCGACAGGCTCGCAATGCGCTGCAGGGCCGTGCGACGCAGCGAGGCAGGGGTGGTCTGTGGCGGCTCCGCCGCGGACCTGGAAGAGGGCGGTGCACTCGCCGCTGAAGAGACGTCCCGGCCTGCGCCTGCCCGACGCTGCATCCACGCGCGCTGCCGCTCAAAAAGGCCGGCGCGCTGCGCTGCGAAGAGGGCACGCGTAAGGTTACGCTGCAGGTGCTCCGGCTCATCGCGCAGGCGCGGCAGCGTGGGGTAGCGATCCGGCGGCAGGAAGGGCCGCTCGTGCAGCACTGCCGTCGTTTCGATGAGGGCCGTGGCGCTGGGCTCGGAGCGGGTGCGGTGCGCGGACCGCCCAAGCCGATCGTGCCGCGAGCGGCCGTCTGCTGCTGCGGCGGCGGCGGCAGGCGGCAACGTCAGTGCGTGCCAGACCGCCCGGCGCATGAGCGCGTCGAGCCGTCGCACGTCGCGCACCGCCTCCTCAACCGACTCGTGCAGGCGCCGCAGCGACACATACCCGTTCGGGGTGACAGGACGCGCTGGCACTGCGTCGTCGAGGTTGATGACGTCCTCGATAGAGGCACTGCTACTGTTGCTGCAGGCGGGTTCGCTTTCCACAAGCAGCTCCCTCGCGACACTTGCGTGAAGTGGAGCGGCAGCCTGCTGGCGACCCGATGAGTGTCCTGCACGCGGTGCAGTGTCCACCGGATACGGCGTCGGCAAGGGCCCCGCGAGCGGCTCCACGGGTGAACTGCGGACCAGGTCAGCACAGCTCGCGGCTTCCGGCCCGCGCTCCGCGTCTTCCGCCTCTGGGTCGTCGTAGAAGTTCGAAAAATGGATGCGCCGGCGGTGCATGGTGCAAGCGGCTGGTGAGTGCAGAGGAGCGAGTGTCTGCTCAGTTGCGTGCGAACCGCTCACGCGAGCCGGTCGAGACGCAGAAGACCACGTCGCGTTTTCTTTTTAAATGGTGGGGGGTGAGCCCTCCCTCCCTCCCCGGAGCAGCAGAGACACGGACCTGCTTCAAGAGAGAGATCAGGGGGGGTGACGTCTGGAGTCCTGTATTCTATGAACTCGCGTGTGCTTATGTGTGCGCAGCGGCGCTGCCCCTCTATGGACCAGGACAGCGCACGGGCGCGGCAGTGAACTCAAAACGCGGGTCTTTCCCCGCTTCTCAGGGTGCCGCCTCGCCCCCTGCGCAACCGGCGGGGTGGCAGGGGCCGGGGAGGGCGGACCGAAGAAAAGGGAGAAAAAAAGCGAAGATGGGGCTCGCTGTCACGCGTCATCACCCCTTCGTCACCGATGAAGGGCCGCGTGCGTCGGTGTGCGGTCGTGCAAGGCGTGAGAAACGCCACAGGCAGAGGAAAAGTTGGATCTCATGTGGAAGGCGTCATTAACAGGAACGCCCACTCTGGAGTTTATATTCTTGTTCTATAAACGAGGGCTGCCCCGGCTGCGCAGTACTGCCCTGCTCCGCGTCAGCGCAAGACGCCGCGGGGCACGACACGGCCGCCTGCCTGCCTGATCTCAACGAGTGAACGCGAGCCGCATGCTGCTCTTCGTTTTTTTTGTTTGTGTGTTTCACGTAGCTTGAACTTAGCGGAGTTGTGCAGAGGCACCCGAAAGCGCCATCGCAACAACGCGCGGCTGGAAGCGGGCGGTGCACGTTTCAACTTTCAAGACAACAGTGCCCCCTCTGGCACACTGAGACCCACCCGTGCACACGCCTTTCAAGCTTGACCCACGAGGGGTGACAAGAAGAATGGAAATCTGTGAAGCTAGACCCACACGCTCGCACACCGCTGCTCATGCATACACATAAACACACACACACGAAGACGAACTTGTCGACTCCCGTTCCGAATTCTCCGTGAAGAGTGGACCTCTTCCTCCTTCTCCTTACTTGACGTAGAGAGGCGGAAACACAACAGGAGAGGCGAAGTTCACTTCGTGCGGCATCGTGCGCCATCCGCGAATCCACGACGGGGCCGTCATGAGTGGCCGCGCCGACTCGGAGACGACGTTGATGCGGTACACCACCTCGCTCTGCGCGGTCATGTTACCGCCAAACGCCATCATCAAGTGCGGGTCCACCACCATCACGGTGCCCGGTCCAATGACCGGCTCGGCGGCGGCGGTGGCGGCGGAAGCCGCGCTGACATCGGCTGGCGTGGTCACAAGCGGCTGGGCGACGATGGACTCGTCCAGCTGGAAGTGACGGAGCTGGCTGCGCACGTCTGCCTCCATCGGCGCGAAGCGGCGCCGCAGCCGCTCCGCGCGGACCGTGTGCAGGTACTGTGCCCGCACCGCGTGGTGGGAGTTGCGGAGGACGAAGGGGGGCAGACACAGCGGGGTGGGGGTGTAGGTGAAGAGCACGAGCGACACTGCCGCTGCCTCGCCGCCGCCCTTGCTAACGCGGGCGTTGGTGCGGGTGCCGATGGTTGGGGCGAGGCAGTGGTACCCGACGGGGTTGCCGTACGACTCGCGCAGCAGCGGCACGTCGCCGAAGACGACCGGCTTCGACACGCCGCCGACCACCTCCGCCAGCGTCGAGAGCGGCCGCACAAAGGCCTCGGCATCCCGCAGCGCCGCCTCCAACCCGTCATCCGTCATCCACGCGTTGGCGCGGTACTCGTCGATGGCCACAAGCATCTGCGCGTCCGTCTTGACGGTGCTCGTGCAGCCCTTGCCGGACATCTTCATCGCCTCCGCGGCGACCAGCTCGCTCAGCTTCCACATTTCGTCGCCGCTGAGCTGGGACACGTCGCGACCGGCCAGGAACGCCTTGGCAGCGCGGCGCAGCTGCCGCTTTTGGCGCCGCACCTCGCGGTAATAGCGCACAATGTACTGCCGCCTCTGCAGGTGCGTCATGACGCCGCCGTAGAGCGGGTCCGAGAACTTGGGCGTCGACTTGAGCAGAGTGGTGAGGCGAGGCAAGTCGGCGAAGGTGCGGGCCCGCGCGGTGGTGGCCGCCAGCGCGCCGGTGCGCAGACGCTCGACCATGGACGAGGACAGAACATTGGGTAGAATGGCGTAGCCGTGCTCGAGGAAGTGCTGTCGCGCCGCGAACGGGAGGGCCATGTGAAAGCCGTCCGCCCGTCGGGCCCTTCAAGAAGGCGGTGCGTGGTTTCCGCTTAGGGGGTGCACGACAGACAGAGCAAAGCCGCGAGTGAGGCGGGCTGCGTTTGGCGTGTCGGCGATGCGCCGTCGAGGTTGAGTGTCGCTGGAGAAGGAGGGAGGGAGGAGGAGGTAAGAGAGGAGGACCGGGTGGAGCACAGAAGCAGGCGACCGGGGGACGGAGGGAGGGGGACGCTTGATGGCTGGTGGCCGATGGCACGGGAGGGTTCCACCCTTGTCCCGCTCCCCTTCCTCGGCAAGGACCTCTATCGGCCAGACTCCCGCATTGTCTCGCACACGACTCCTCAAGAGGTGCCATGATTCACGGAGGGAGGGGGGTTGTATTCGAGGTGTGCTACCCTTTTTCTCTTTCTCTTGTCAACTTTCACCTCGATCAGGTTCGCTGATACTGCGGTGGAGTGGGCCGGAGCCCTTCCGCTCAATGGCTGCACCCATGTGGCGCTACTCTGCGATACACACAGAAAAAGGGAGGAGGGGCGGACGAAGCAGATTCCTCGACACCACTTTCCTCAATCGCGCCAGGGACAGTCGCAGCCGTCTACTTGGACGGCAAGGCGTACTGCTTCGCGTCGTTCAGCACGATCAAACCACGCCGGGCGAACGACTGCAGCAGATCCGCAACGTCCGCGGCAGAGCCTTCAAACTTGGCGAGCAGCTTGAGGCTGCTGTGGATGGAGGTGCTCGGCTGCGGCCCGCGAGTCTTGAGCAGCGAGGTCACCATGCGCTCCATCAGCTTCACGCGCTCTGGCGGCAAGCCGGCCGGCTTCGCGTCTTCTGCGTCGGCAGGCTGGTCCTCTGCGAAGACGTACTCAGCCGACGCGGCAATGCGCATCTGCACGGCGACGACGTCTGAGCCCGCCTGGTACGCGAGTACAGCGGGCGAAAGGCGCTGCACGTGGGCCCGCACCTCCTCCAGCGGCACTTGCATCTCCGCCGCCACCGCCGCCAGGTCCGCCTGACCACCACCAGCACCGCCGCGGCTGCGACTCGCCATCTCCTTTACGTGCAGCACCACGGAAGCGTCAAAGAGGGAGAGGACGTGTGGGACCGCGACGGGAGCGTTTCCCTTACTCGGGTCCAACTGCGTCAGCTCCACCTCCACGCGTCCGAGCGACGGCAGCCACGTGAGGCGCTGGTTGTCCTTGAGGCCCTTGTACGCCTCGGCCAGCTGGTCCATCGTCCCCTGCAGCGCCGGGTGCGGGCGGTACTGCGCAGGCGCCGCCGACGCCGCCCCCGCGTCTGCGCTGTTGTTGCCGCCGCCGACGCCGCCGGCGGCGCTGCAGCGCGCCAGCGACGGCCACGTTGTCATGGACAGCACACACACACTCGCGGGTGGCAGCGGCTGCGGCGCGCCGCGGTCGGGGCGGCGTCGGGCGACCTGTTCGCGCAGCTGCTGCGAGATGCGCCGCGACATCTGCATGTCGCGCACAATGACGGCGCAGCGGTCGAGCACCGTCTCCCCGAACACCTGCCGCAGCCGCTCCAGCACCTCCTCCTCTGGCGTCGTGTCGAACTCGTGCATCGGCTTCTGGAGTAGCAGCTCGGCCAGCAGCTGCTGGTACTCCTCGACGAGGGCGCGGCGGTGGATGGAGGTGAGCAACACGCGCAGCACGTCGGGCCGGCCGCGGGCGGCAACCCGGTGTACTTCACCCTCGCCCAGCCGTGCCGCCGCCGCGCCATCGCAGTGATAGTCCACGCCGGCGTCGCCGACGAGCATCGCCGGTGCCGAGGACGGCGGTGGCGGGGCAGCGTTCATGGCGCTGCCGGGCTGCATGACCGCCTGCACAATCGCCGTCACGCAGTCCTTGCGGCGGCGCAGGTGCTCCAGCGTGTCGGAGACGACGGAGAACACGACGCTGCTCTGTTCGTTGCGCGGGAAAAGAATGCAGAATGCGTGGATCGTGTTGGTGAGGATGGCGAGTATGTCCTCCGTGCGGGTGCCGGCTCGGTGCAGCCGCGTGGACAGCAGATGCCGGACCGTCTGCACCAGCTCCCCCTTGAAGCCGCTCTCCGGGTACGCCTGCAGGCAGTCGTGCATGTCCTCCAGCGCTGGCGCGGAGTCGGGGTAGTCGGACAAGATCTCCCAGAAGTCATCCAGCCGGCGGCGCGCGTACGTGCGCAGCAGGAGCTGGCGCAGCTCGGCGCACCACGCCTCCTGCTCGCTGTCCTGCGCGTCCTCAAGAGCAGGAATAGCCGCGCTGGCGCCGCAGCTCAAAGGCGACTCGTCAGCGCCGCCGCGCATCAGCACGAGCCGCACAAACGGGACAGCCGACTGCGCCAGCCAGTCCAGCTGCTCCTGCAGCACGCGCGTCGTGAAGTCGTCGGACAGGTCGCGCAGGCGGTGGCGGATGCCGTCCTCCAGCACGGCGCGCCAGAGCTGCCGTACTTCGGCGGAGCGACTCAGCGTGAGGCGGTGCAGGCACGACACGACGGCGTCCGTTGGTGCCGAAGACGCGGAGCGGTGCCGCATAGCGTCTGAAGCGTCCTCTTCGGCGCCGTCGCTGCTGGTGCCGGGTGCAGGCGCCGAGGCCGCTCGCAGCGGCGGCGGCGGCGCAGCCAGGGCTGACTGCCCGTGCCGCCGCAGGAACGTGAAGAGGGCGCGTTTGCCGGGCGGCTCCTCGCCCGTCACGAGGTCGCGCTGCAGGATGGCGCACCGGAGCCGCACAGCCAGCAGCGCAGCCACCCCCGGCGTGCGCAGCGCCGTGCACCACCGCAGAAGAAACGGGTACACCTCGGCGTACACCGCGCCGAGCCGCTCCAGCGCGGGCACCGCCACCGCTGCGGTGAGCGGCTCGCCACCACGCCGGAGCGCGCCCCGGTAGAGCTCGACTTCGTGCATGAGCGCGGCGTGGAGGCGGTCGAGGAGGGTGTCCGCGATCATAGTGTTGAGGGGCGCGGCCGAGGCGAGGGCGGCAAGGGCGGCGGACCAGGCGGAGGAAGAGGGCATCGGCCACGATCTAGCCGGTCCATCCTCGCGCAACACAGCAAGGCCGTGCCGGTCGAGCGCGTCCAGCATTTCGGCCACAACGTGCAGAGCGGCTTCCTCGTTGATGACGTGCAACGGCGGCAGTCTCGACGCGTCCGGCTCCCACGCCACGTGCACCATTGCAGCCTCGCCTGCACAGCTCATCTGGAGGCACTCGTGCGACTGCTGTGTATGTCTCTCTGCGTGCGTCTGTGTGTGTGTGTGTGCGTATTGGAATCTCTATGTTCGTGAGGTTTCTGTGTATGCCCGAGGGCTGATCTAGTGCACAGCAAAAGCAGTCGGAACTGCAAGAAGACCAGGTGACAGAAGACAAGAGCGAAGGTGCAAGTGAGCCACGGCACCTGCTCCCAGTCTCCAGTCTCCTTCTTATGCACGAGTATGGGCATACAAGCGTGTGTGTGTGGGGGGGGGGGGGGGGTAGACGTGTGACAGAGCCGGCACGGCAGCACCGTGTGGGGGTAGTGAGCAACGCAGACAGAAAGAAAACAGAATAGGGCAACGGAAAGCAAGAGCACTCAAGTAGACGGTCTACATCGCAACATGCACGCAACGCAGGCACGTGGCCTGCACGCACCGTAAAAAAACCCAGCGCGCGTCGAGGTTGGCAGCGGCGAGAGAGAGCCGATGGCGGCGTACTCGCCTCTCTCAGAGAAGGAGGGAAAAGCGGCCGCACACCAGCAGCGAGGGGGGGGAGGCGAGCGATTGACGCCTGCCGGCTTCCTCCCCATTTTACGGCCTTCCCCTCCTACTCGGGACAGAGGAAGCACGTGGCTCGCATCCCGGCTGCCATCGTGCTAAAAGAGCGACCGCGGGTGCAAAGCACTGCCGTTGATGATGCAGCTGTTCCGCTTTTTCTTTCGGAAGGAGTCATGGGAAATGAAAAACGAGACACTCGAGAGAAGATGCCAACCACGCGTGTCGCGACACCAACGCGCTCACGTGCCCGTCATGGACGGAGACGGAGCACGGGTGCCGCGAGACAAGCGCAGGAGGCCGCTTACGCCTGGAGCACGACAGCGCCGCCAGCCTTGCGGATCTTCTTGTCCGCCAGCTTGCTCACGTAGCGCGCCTTCACGATGCACGGCACCTGGATGTGGCCGTTGCCCAGCAGCTTCGCGTACCCGCTCGACTGCAGGTCCACCACCGGCAGCGACCCGCCCTTCGTCGCCTTCGCAGCTTCCTCCGAGGCGATCAGGCGCGTCAGGTTGTTCAGGTTGATCGTCGGCTTCCACATCGCGTTCTTCTTGCAGTGGTAGTGGTCCATGCCCAGCTTACCAAAGTACCCCGGGTGGTACTTGTCGAAGTTGATGCGGTGGTGGTGCATGCCGCCAGCGTTACCGCGACCGGACTCATGCTTGCGGTGCTTGCCCACGCGACCGTAGCCGCAGAACGTCGAGCCACGCTGGTGGCGGCACTTCTTGAAGCGGGTCGGCATCTCGGTATCAAACTGCGCGTCAGACACCCATTCAGAGAACGTCGTCGGGTTGTGTGGCACGTCAAGACGTGAAGAGGTGTGTGTGTGTGTGTGTGTTTGAGATCAGCAAAAGGGAGTTCGAAACCGGAAAGAGGAAGGCGGAATGGGAAATCAAGAGCATCGTGCGCAGCGGCACGGGGGATCCCGGTGCGGCGCGGACAGAGACCTAGGAGCGGAGGGCGGCGGTGGGCGCTGTTGTGAGCCGGCAATCGAGCTCACAGAAAGACCTGCCGTGCCTAGACGGCACGGCCGCGAGTCGGCCGACGACGGATAACATCAGCAAACGAGGAAGCGTCGCCTTTTCCCTACGTTGCGGATGTCTTCCACACTTCCCGCAGCCCGTCACGCTCCGCAGGGACACACAAGGTGTAGCCGGCGGTACCACGCGCCACCAACCATCGAACAAGAAGGAATGGTCCCGCTCTTGACGTCGTGCACGGGAAAAAAGGCTGTTCTTCTTTTATTGCTATTCGCGCACGAGACTGTACTTCGATAGTGATGATGATGTGGCGCATTCGCGGTACAGTACACCGCGGGAGAAAGGGGGGAGGGAGAAGCCGCGAACACGAAGAAAAACAGGTTGTCACGCACAAAGCACGTTGTGGGATCACAAACACAAGCACAAACACAAGCACAAACACACACACAGCAATCCTTCTTTCTCTGTTCCTGTTGCGCGGCCTCGGACGCGGTACAACACAGCAGCTGGCGCGCCTGCTATGCACACGACAACGATGCATAAAGCAAGGAGACTGTGGAACAGTTGTTGTTGTTTTCTGGATTCAGAGACGCAAGAAGGAGCTGAGGCGCCAAAACTCGAAGGACGCCGCACCACTCGGAGATGACGACGGGTGGGTCAACACAAAGAATCGCCGCCGCCCACACGCTTTCAAGTTGTCCACTCACTCGCAGAGGGAGCGGCTGCGTGTGCCACGGGAAAGTGGACCAGGTAAGAAAAAAAAAAGCCCCGGAGCCATCTCTGTTGCCGAACGGCATATCGCCCGCATCTGACAGACAACAGTAGCAAAATCAAGAAGGACGTCGCACGCCAAGGCCGCGCCCCCGCTAATGGTCACACTGAGGGAGAAACAAGTGCAGCATGACAGCGGCTCATTGAAAACAGAACGATAGTGAGGCTGACGCACCATGACGCACGTGCGAGCTGCCTGTCATTTACGCAAAAGAGAGAAGCCGTGACAGAAAGGGTTCAGGAAGGGCGCACGACGGGAAAGGAACAAAGAGGGAGTGGAGGAGTTCTGCTGAACAGAGAAGGCGGGATAGGCGTGTCATCGAACGTCAGACCTGCAGCAGATCGCAAAACTGAAGCGAAGAAAAACGGAAAAAAAGAAGACCAGGAGGACCCGGCTTGAGCAGCTGAGCCGACGCCTCTCCACAAGGAGCCACGCTCGAAGACGAAAGAAGCGAGCCGCCCAGCAGACAAGCACAGGTGCCACGGCAAGGCGCGCACAGCAAGCGTCGCAGCTCTTCCTAGTCGAGGGCGTGTAGGTCACCCGCTTCCCTCAGCAGGATGGGTTGGCGCCCGCCGCGCCGTCGGGTGCCACAGTAGAGCGGAGCTCGCGAGTGAGGCGCACCAGCTCCTCCTCCTGCCGGCGCACCATGCGGGAGTAGCGGCACCACACACAGCACCCACTCAGCAGCGCGAAGATCACGGCCACGATGACGAGCAGAACCGCCGCCACCCCGCCCGATACGCCGGTGTATTTGCACTGGAAGCTCGGAATGGATCCGGAGATGGGGATGTCCTGGCACACGGTCGGGATCGTCACGGCGGCGTAGCTCACATACGGCACGAAGGAGGTGATGTCGTAGATGTAGGAGTACGGTGCTGTGGACATGTAGGCGTAGCAACTCATGTCCACCCCCGCCGGCTCTAGCGCGTCGCATGCCGCCCAGCGGTCTGCCGTGGGAAACGCGTAGCCCTGTGGAAAGAAGGGGTGGTGCGGGAACAGCGGCGGTGATCCACCGAGGCCGCTGACAGTCATGCGAACCAGCGTGCCGTACGTCTCCTTGTCCGCATCACTCGTCGCGGCCTGGAAGGCGGACGTGTCCACCATTCCCTCCGACGCCCAGTACCACGTCACGAGCGCGCCGTTCACCTGTGCCGTCCACACCCCGCACGGGATGTTGCGCACCGTCTGGTTGCCCACGAACGCCGGCGAGGTGGTCGAGTTCATCAGCAGCAGAGTGCTTCCGGTGGTGGCTATCATGTCGTAGCCGATGAGGACGCGGGTGCACGTGTCCTTGTCAGGGAACAAGTACTTGCGCACGGCTGGATCGATCGTCTCCTCCCCGTCCGGCACGGCGAACCTCTCGTGGAAATACGTCATCTGATCCCAGGAGTTTGCGACCCACTCGTACTCGTATACGCGACCCGCCACGCCGCGGGTGGGGAACTGCAGCGTTGCGGACGAGAAACGCAAATCTGCGCTGAAGGCCTCGCGCACTTGGAAGAACGACTTCTTGCCTGGCGAGATGACCAGGAAGTTGGCTGTGAAGGTGTCGGGAAAGGAGGGCATCGTGTAGTTGTGAGTCGCCGGGGTCTCCGGCGTTGACGTGGTCTCCGACGAGGAGCTCGAGGTCTCCGTTATTGACGTGGTCTCCGACGAGGAGCTCGAGGTCTCGGCGAGGACGTCCACCGTCTTTCGCTCCTGCAGGGCGCCGCGCGCACGACTGACCTGCTGCACGCGACTGGGCTGCCGAGGGGTGCTGGCCAGCGGGGACCAAGGATCTGCGGTGGTAAGCTCCCTGCAGTAGTCCGACGGCAATGTCTCGAGCGCGTCGGACACGTTCGACCCGAAGAACGTGAAGGTGAAGAGGCAGTTGTTAATGATCGTACTCGTGGACGACGCCGACGACGTCACCTCGATCGAGACTACCGTGCTGTCCACCTCCATCAGATTCACCGTCCACATCTGCGTGCTCGCCAGCACGATGGCGTTGTACGTTGTGGTTGTGCCGAGCCCGCCGTACGTTGTGGGAATGGTGAGCACGAACTGGTTCGTGTAGTTGCTCACCGTGATGCCGCGCGTCGTGCCGGTCGTGGGATTGGAGGAGAGCGGCGACTGAAGCATCCCGACGAGGCCCTGGGCGAGCAGCACCTCGTTGTCGTTCAGGCTCGAGCCCGTGTTGTGCACGCACCCGTCCCCATCGGAGACCACGTACGTGTCCGTCGCGGACGAGTAGTAGGTGCGAATGTAGTCGTCGCTTGTCATCCGCTCAACGTAGAAGGGGAACAGCGCATTCTCGCCGCCGCTGCTGGCATTCCCGTTCAGGGAGAAGCGGAACGCGTTGATGGTGGAGATGCCGTAGACGGCGGGCGCGCTGGTCGTCGAGTTGCGGCACACGAGCTCCACATCCAGCAGCGCGCGACCGTACAGCGGCAGTAGGTTCGCGGCGAGCGCGCCGGCAGGGGCGAATAGCGCCGCTAGCACCACGGCAATCACGAGCAGCCGCTTCACCAGGGCCGAACCCGTGGGCGTCGTTGATCGTCCTGACATGGCCCTCCACAGCAACGTGGGCGGTGCTGCGGAAGAAAAGAACGTGAGGGCCTGGATTGGTGGACAGCAGTCTACAGAGCTGCAGCGCACACCGGTGACACTGTGGGGCGGAAGACTTGATCGAGCCGCGCTGAGCTGAAATGAGGAAGGCAGCCGAAGACGCAGAACGAGAGGGGCGCCGTACCGCCGCAGGAGCCGAGAAGCGGCAGAGATGGGAGCGGGGAGGCAGGTCGATATAGACCCGACGGAAGGCGACGTCACCCGTGGTGGACAGAGAAGCGTTGCCGCAGCGACTCACACTGTGGCAGCCGCCGCACAAGGGACGCTGAAAGGAGAGACAAGAAGGAGAAAGGCGGTAAATCAGAAGACACCAAACTACACGAGTAGTGGGACTGAGGTCAGGAGAAGAGAGCACGCGCGAGGGGGGGGGGGGGAGGAGAGCAACGGAAGGAAGAAAGAGTCCAGGGGGGCGGGGCGGAGAGTGGGGGAGAGAGGTGGCACAGGTGTGGTGACAGCAATGCCGTCGACAGCGCGGGCGAGCTAGCTGCAGCAGCGGAGGGGGCCGGTGCCGCATCGAGGTGGCAAGAAAGGAAGAGGCAACGAGGACAGAGAGGAAGTGGTGTGAAGAGGGAAGGGCATGCGGCAAGGGTGCTTCAGAGCACTTGACACTGTCTTGTTCTGTGGCAGAGTCGCGGGAGAGTTTGCGGGAGGAGAAAGGTCTTTCAGCGGTGTGGAAGCCGCCCCCTGGTCCACACCGAACTTGTCCCCTCCCCCCTCCCCCCGCTTCCTTCTTGCGATTCGCCGCGGCACGCACCGTCGCGCACTCGAGGGGGGGTGCCCTCGAAAGGAGCACCGACCACTCATGGTGTGCAGGCTTTAGCAAGCACATCTTGGCAAGCACGCGTCACCGCGCTGCTCTGTAATCGGCAGGCTGGCGCATGACTGCTACGCCACTCTTTGTCTGCACAAGCTTTTCATTTCTTTTATTTTTTTTTCTTTTCGGTGGGTTGATGACAAAGACACACCAAAACCCTCATGCACCAGCTGCGCCCTGTCCGCTGCCCTGCGCGCACCGCACAACGCAAGAAGACCAGCAGAACACACACACACGCACACATAGCCACAACAGACACACACACAAACATGCATACACACACGCACACATCGACACCGACAGAGACTAAGCAGCCCTGAAGAAGTCGCACCTCTTCCTGTCACAGGTTCTTCCTCCCCGCAGACCCTCCTCACGCCCCGGGACCGCACAACAGCGCCTGCCCATCGGCGAGCCGATGCGAGCCAGTGCACACATGGGTGTACCCGCGATCGCTGCTAGCTGAGAGGGACAAAGTCGAACAAGTCGCCGGGGCGGCGAGAAAGGGGGGAATCAGGGCGGAGAGAAAGAGGGAGGGAGGACGAGCGGGTGTGCGGCACCTGAAAGTGGTGCGAGTGCGTCACGTATGTGTGGTCGCGCTGGGGAGGCCAGGGCGGCAGTGGACAGACTAGTGCTATGAAAGACCCAGTGAGGAAAGGAGAAAGTAAAAGAAGCCGGAAAGAAAAACGCAGCGCAGAGCCGCTCTTCTCTCCACCCGGGAGGCCGCTTACGCCTGGAGCACGACAGCGCCGCCAGCCTTGCGGATCTTCTTGTCCGCCAGCTTGCTCACGTAGCGCGCCTTCACGATGCACGGCACCTGGATGTGGCCGTTGCCCAGCAGCTTCGCGTACCCGCTCGACTGCAGGTCCACCACCGGCAGCGACCCGCCCTTCGTCGCCTTCGCAGCCTCCTCCGAGGCGATCAGGCGCGTCAGGTTGTTCAGGTTGATCGTCGGCTTCCACATCGCGTTCTTCTTGCAGTGGTAGTGGTCCATGCCCAGCTTACCAAAGTACCCCGGGTGGTACTTGTCGAAGTTGATGCGGTGGTGGTGCATGCCGCCAGCGTTACCGCGACCGGACTCATGCTTGCGGTGCTTGCCCACGCGACCGTAGCCGCAGAACGTCGAGCCACGCTGGTGGCGGCACTTCTTGAAGCGGGTCGGCATCTTCTCCGGATGGCAACTCAAGAGCTGGTCGAGGGCGAAGGTTGTAAGGGTGGCGTTGTGCGGTGTGTGTGTGTGTGTGTGCCAAGAAAAAAAAAATGAGAGCGGCAGATAGAGTGAAAGGAAAAGAGTTGGACGTAGTTATGGGCCATGCTGACATGCATGGTGGCGTGCGGATTGAGGCGGCCAACCTCCTCGAGTGCATCCCCGTTGGAGCGCCCAGTCAGCTACCAGCTCGCACCTCAGACACCACATCAGGCTGCGCGCAAGAACTCCTACGGAAAACAGAGCGGAGCATCGTCTTGCGATGTTGCGTCTGCAAAGCAGCCCGCCTCACTTCCCGCTTCAGTGGGGCCGCTGCGAGTGCTCTCGCTCTCGAGTCGGCACGGGCCTGGGGGGTGCACAACTGCCACCGCAACGCGTCTGTTTTTTTCTTCCTTAGTGAATATGTTGTTGGAGAGTGAGGAAAGGAGCGAAAATAAAAAGCTGTGTTGCGGGGTACCGCGGGGCAACCATGCGCAGACCGGTGATTAGACGATCGCGGGGGCGTGGGTGGAGATCTTGGGCCAGAGGTCCGCAGACTCCTTCGCCACCGGGCCGGCAATGCCGGAACCCTTCATCTCACCCTTCGGGTTCACAATCACGCCAGCGTTGTCCTCGAAGTAGATCACCGTGCCGTCCTTGCGGCGCCAGCTCTTGCGCTGGCGGATGATCACGGCGTTCAGCACCTTCTTGCGCAGCTCCGGCTTGCCCTTCTTCACCGAGCACATCACCATGTCGCCGAGCGCCGCGGACGGCAGGCGGTTGAGACGGCCGTGGTAGCCCTTCACGGAGATGACGTACAGGTTCTTGGCACCGGTGTTGTCCGCGCAGTTCACCACCGCGCCGACAGGCAGCGCGACGGACACGCGGAACCGGCAACCCTTGACGTTGGCCTGATCCTTACCCATGATTGCAACACTGAGCAGTGTTCAAGAGTTGTGATGCACAGAGGATAGGCGGAGTGTGTGTGTGTGTGTATGTGTGGGTGTGTGTTTGATTACCCCGGAGAAGAGGAGGGGGTTGTAGGAACACAATGGCCGGGAAGGCAAAAATGGCACAAGCACCAAGCAGGATGTTGGGAAGCACAAGCAGTGCGAGGCGGCGGCGCGTTGAGTCAAACATCAACAATGAGAGACAGTAGTGGCAGAGATAAAGAGAAAAGGGGACGCCCAAGACACATTGCATCTTTGGGAAAGGGGCGAGGCGTGGCAGGCGCCGCCAGACACTCAGCCGCGTCGCGGAAGTCAGCTCGAGGCGAGAAGAGCGCACGCTGAAGTTCCAGCGGTCGATAAGCGCCTTGAAGTGAGAGCGCCCTCACGCTTTCCTGTGCGCGCACGGCATCCCTTGGCAACCGTCTCTTGCCGCCCTCCCCACTCTGCACCACAGCACATGGAGAGCAGCGTGCAGCAGCACGGCGAGTCGGCATCAGAGAGGGAAAGAGAAGGTGACTCGCACATCACACTTGGTGACGGCGCGCTTGCACGGTGGAGGTGCGCCCCTCTATCACGCGGGTGCGACAAGCACGTGCAGCAGAGAAAGCGGAGCGCTCTCATCTTTTGTTTTTTTTCCGTTTTCCTTGTCGTTCGAGAGGGGGAAACCAAAACGAAAAAAAGGAGAGGAAAGGCAAACAACATGGCAACACGCCAGGGAAGCGTCAGCCAAGCAAAGCGGGGTCAAGTCAGCACGGTCGTCGCTCACGCAGCACAAGGTGGGCACGGAGACACGAACGGTCCGTTGAGAATCTTCGCGACTCTCTCCCCCCCCCAAGTGGCATGCGCGGCGATCCGAGCGGCGAGCGGCCTCCTTAGACGATCGCGGGGGCGTGGGTGGAGATCTTGGGCCAGAGGTCCGCAGACTCCTTCGCCACCGGGCCGGCAATGCCGGAACCCTTCATCTCACCCTTCGGGTTCACAATCACGCCAGCGTTGTCCTCGAAGTAGATCACCGTGCCGTCCTTGCGGCGCCAGCTCTTGCGCTGGCGGATTATCACGGCGTTCAGCACTTTCTTGCGCAGCTCCGGCTTGCCCTTCTTCACCGAGCACATCACCATGTCGCCGAGCGCCGCGGACGGCAGGCGGTTGAGACGGCCGTGGTAGCCCTTCACGGAGATGACGTACAGGTTCTTGGCACCGGTGTTGTCCGCGCAGTTCACCACCGCGCCGACAGGCAGCGCGACGGACACGCGGAACCGGCAACCCTTGACGTTGGCCTGATCCTTACCCATGGTTGACTATTTACCTGCGACGGCGTTCAGCAGTTGCGAGTTGACGTGATTGTGTGTGTGTGTGTGTGTTCAACGGGTGGCGTGGCAAGCGAGAAGCAGCACGTGGCAGCGTTGTGGCGCCAGTGACCAAGCAGCGGGGACCACACCGTGAGCGAGGCGACGCACGCGCCACGCAGAGTACACGCGCAGGCAGGAGTGAAAAGGAAAAAGAGGTATGCACAGAGGAGCGTGGGAGGAGGGAGCGAAGACGGTTTGCATTGAGGAGGCAGCTTGCATGGCAGCGTCACACTCGACAACGGCGACGTGAAGCAGACGTGTGCCGTGGCGCAAGTTTACACACACACACACAGACACACACAGGCGAGCCACAACCCTTGGTGTCCGTGTCTGACGCTTCCATTCAAACGCGTGGTGTACGCTCTCCGCTTACTCCTCGACAAAGGTCGGAGGAGCAGCCGAGGCACGGCTGACCCCCATACTATCTGTTTTCTCTCCGTAGGACAGCTTTGTCGCCGAGTGATCTCGAGCTGCTCTGGCTTTTTTTTTTTGGTTTTCTGCGGCACTTCTGTGACGAGTGAGCAGCGTGTACGCTCCCCCTTCCCGTCTGCGGATCGACGCACACGCACTGGACAAGAGAGAACAACAAGAGGAGAAGTTGGCAGTCGGCGACTTGTCACCCGTTTCGCCGTTGCCCCCCTTCTCTCCTCATTGGTCGCGGCAGTCCACCGGTGGGCTTCACAACAGCCAGTCCACGGGTGCGGAGAGGATCAGCGGGCAGGCGCTGATGGTGTCATGCATGGAGAGGTCGTGCCGGTAGAGCAGCCCTGACGCGGCCCGCCCCTTTACGAGCGGCGTGACTGGCGCTCAATGTTGATGGCGGCAAACTCACGAATCTCGCGCTCAGAGGGCATGTCGGTGCCGGTAAAGCGCCACTTGCGGTCGTTCGCCTTCCACTCGATCGAGCGTCGCTCGTCCTCGTAGGCCGGGTTGAGCGCCTTGACCGTGTCATGCCGGAAGGCGCCGTGGTCGGCGAGCCACAAGTGCAGCGAGGTAAAGACGTGCTCCTGGGGGTTGTCGCGTGACTCGAGCAGCACTCCAATGAGCACAAAAGGCACGAGAGCGACCGGGAAGTAGCGCAGCCAGCGGTAGGTGCCGTAACTTGTCATGCCGACACGCGAGCGGCGCTCCTCGAAGGGCATGGGAAACACACGGTTGATCGTCTCCAGCACCCGCGAGTGCCGCGTCATCTCCGCCTTCGCCCGCTTCACCCACAACTGCGACATGACTGCGAAAGAAAGGCACGCTGGTGAAGTGTTGGTTTCTTTCCTTTGCCCTCGCGAGTGCGAGACGGCGGTGCCCTCCAGTCCACCGGTTTGTACTCACCGGCGTGTTTGTGTGCGTGCGTGACCTGCCCGGGTGCGTAGCGGCACCGCTATCGAGGCAGGCAACGAGGGTTAGCCACTGAGTTCCTGTTGCGTTGCGTTTGACGCTGCTCGGACGCGCACAGAAAAAGGTGGAATGGAGAGACGTGAGGCGTGAAAGTGAAAGTGGGGGGAAGCCGAGAGAGGGGCTGCATGTCCAGGCAGGACACACGCTGCCTTGCTGCCGGGCACTGAGAAGGCTGCGCGTTTGCCGGCGGCCAGCGTGGGCCGGCAGTCAGGTGCGGTCCATCACGGCACACAAAAACGCGTCTCCCGTTACTGTCCTCTTATAATACAGGTGTGTGAGCGTGTATGTTGCTTTTCTTTGGAGATTCTCGTACAGGTTTGGGGGGGGGAACCGCTGCAGCGCGGCGGTCGGAACGGTGCACTGCACCGCGAACTCATTCAAGGTGCACACGTCAACACGCCGGGTACGCCCTTTTTGGGCCACCTCAGCCACGCGACGACGTCAGACGCGTACGGCGCCGTTTGTTGTTGGTGCTGGCCCCTCCCCCTCGCCCGCCGTAGCAGAGGCAAGAAAAGAAAAAGACGAACAGCCAAACAGAAGGACCCAGTCGTCTCCTGGTAAAAGGGCCGAGTCTAAGCAAACATCAACGAGTGAGGGGAAAAAAAAATCGGTGGGAGTGGGGCAGCGCGCCATCACCGCTGCGAAGCGCGGCCGATTGAATGCCCTCAAGTGCCCGTACGACACTCAGTTTGAAGGCGGCACGCACCCAGAGAATCGAGTTGCACACAAATCAAACAGATACACATGTACGGACATGCACTTGCGCTGCCCATCCGCAGCAACGCAAGTCCTTCCAATCTCAGCTCCACCATTGGAGTTCTCACCCACGACCTTTGCTGCTACTGCTGCTGCTGTTGCTCAAGGCGCTTGTTTGCCAGCTTGAGTGCGGCAATGTCCTTGACGCAGCGCACGTTGCGTGCGACCACCTCGGTGACGCGCTGCGTCAGCATTCGGTTCTCGCTGCGCAGGATCGAGACGTGCTGCCGCAGACGCGCCGCGCTCCGACGCAAGGGGTCGGCGGTCGTCACACACTCCCCTGCAACGCTCGACAGCACCGTCTCGTCGTCGCCCTGCGTCGCAATGCTCCCTGGAGTCGGCGTGGAGAGGGCGGTGGGGCGGGAGTGCGACGCGTTGGCGTCAGCCAGGGAAGACTGCAAGAGTCGCACCGTCTCCTCCAGCGCGGCGGACCGCACCCGTTCAAACTCGAGGGCGCCGTGCAGCAGACGCGCCCGAGTGTCTGCCGGCGGCGACGAGGAGGGCGGCGTCACGGCAGAGGCGGCCGAGCCGGATGCGGCCAGCACGGAGTTGTCGCCGTGGCTTGGCGTGCGACCCGCCGGCAACACTCGTGCATGTGGTGGAGTCGATGGCAGTCCACCACCGTCCTCCGTCTCGGCTGCCCGCAGCGACTCCATGTGGAGCTCATCGCACAGTTGCTTGTAGAACTCGGCGGTCTCGCACGCCTGCTCCGATTGGCGCAGGCACTGCTCCTTGTCGTGCTGCAGCTGTTGCACGCGCCGCCGCAGCTCCTTCACCTCCTCCTGCAGCATGCACCGCGCCGCGTCTTTTTCAGCCGCCGCGGCGAGCTCGGGCCGCTCGGTGAACTTGATGAGGCTGCGCAGCGCAAACGTCTCGTGCTGGAAGACGGCGACGCGCTGGCGCGACACGGCCAGCTCCTGCTCGAGCCGCTTACACGTCTCCTGGAGATCCTCGACGCGGTGGTACAGAAAGGGGAGCTGGCGCAGCTGACGCTCCTGGTGACGTCGCAGCCGCGCACGACTCTGCAGGCCCGCCATCTGGCGTTCTGACGTCATGTCCACGGCGGGAGTCTCCGCAGGGCGGAGGGCCGGAGATAACGAGGCTGTCGTCGTAGCCGGCGGCCCGGCGAACTCCATTCGAGCTTTCCAAACCCGCTGAGACCCTTCGGGCTTCTAAGAGAACGGTGGAAGCGCGGCTGTGAAGTCCCCCTGCAGTGGTGCCGGCAGCCCGTCTGCGCAAGAGGATAGAGGAGCGGCTCACGTAAGTGCTACGACAGCAGCAGAGGTGTGAGACCGCGTGAGAGAATGGGGAGGGGCAAAGTCGCCGCACGGCTCCGCTACACTCGACGTGCGCGTGTCTTGCGTATATGTGCTGTAGCCTCCTTTTGGGGGGGTTTTCAAAGAGGCCACCCTGTGTTGTCCGTGTGCGAGCAAAGTGCCAAGAAGAAAAGAAGGAGAAGAAGCGGTCGTCGCGACAGTGAAGGGGATGACGGCGGCAGCACCGTGGATGCTCTTTGCGTGGTGGGGAGGGGCTCTCCGCGCGTGGGTCATGTCCTCCTTTCTCCACAGCAGCGACACAGCAGAGCGCGAAAACGGGGACAACGAGACTTCATCGCAGATTTTTAAAGAGCCGCCCCGAGTGCCGCAGTTTTCTTGTCTTTCCATCGATGAGCCCAGCCCACACAAGATGCCCTGCGAGAGCGGTGCACTGGGGCGGGTGTTTATTCTTCTCCTCTTTGCCTTGTCTCTTTCGCTTGTGCTTTGGCTTCTTCTTTTTTTTTTTTAGAATTCAGCACAGCCTCGCGGGACGGGCGAGATAGCAACGCCCGCGGGGGCGGGCAGCCGTTGGTGTGAAGAGGAGCAGCCGGTTCAGCGGCGGCAACAGCAGAAAGCGTCGCGAAGGGGGAGGGGGGAGACGAAGTGGAAGCGGAGGGGGGGGGGCGAAGGGGTCGCCGCCGCTTCGAGGCAACGCGTTTGCACGCAAGGCGCGTGTGGCGGCCTATGGCGTTGCGCGGTCCGCCTTCTGGCTCGTCCCCACCGCGGTGCTCTCCGCGCCATCCGCTGCCACCTGCGATGTGTTCGGGTAGCCGAACCAGGCCTTGAAGGTGTCGTCGTCGAAGTTGAAGTACGCGTTCTTGTTGACCGAGATGACCTCGCCCACCTCGATGTCGCGCAGGGCCTGCATCACAAAGTAGCCCTTCTCCGGCTGCACCGCGGCCCGCTTCTGCTGCGCCAGCCACTGCAACATCTCCTCATCCGGGTACCCGATCGTCGCGTTGGGCTTGGGTGAGTGCAGGGCGAGGTCCATCACCGGCACCATGCCCATCAGCTCACCCTGCCCGCGCTGCGCAAACAGCGACTGCTGGAAGTACGGGTGGCCGGCGCTGCCCACGTCGCTGGAGGACCAGAAGGGGATGGCGTGGCGCCGGAAGAGGCAGTAGGCGTGGCGAAACGTCACGTCGAAGTCGCCCTCCTCGGCCTTGCACTGCGCCACGAGCGGCGCCGTCCACTCCTTGTACTCCTTCGTGCCCTGCGCCGCGTCGGCCATCTTGCCAATGGGCATGGCCTGGTCAAACGGCAGCACGTCGAGGTAGCTCTGCACCCCACGCGGGTGGCCGGTGAGGAGCACCTTGGTGAGAGACCCGACAAACGCAAAGGAGCCGCGGTTGAGGTCCTCCCAGAAGGGCACCGGCTCGCCGTGCCGCTCCGGCGACACTTTGAGGGCGAAGTCGGGGTCGCTGGCGAGATTCAGCACGCTCTGCGTCGCCTCAACCGGGACGACAGCGACGAAGTCGTACTCGGGAATCCGCTCCGTCGCGACGAGGCCAAGCGGGGTGATGTGGACCCGCTGGAAAAGTCGACACCCTTTCAGCACCGCCCACGTCACGAAGTCCAGCAACGTGGGGTTGCACCGAGAAATGCGGACGCCGCTCATGGCGACGGTGCGTGGGGGTATCGCGGCGGATACCTAGTGCCACCACCGCCCCGGGGGGAGGGGGGGAGAGGAGCGGTGCTAGCCGTCACCGCGCTCGACCCGATGCTGTCACTGGGCACGCGCAGCGAGGGAGAAGGGGGGGAGAGCGGAGAGCAGGCGAATATGGATGCGGCAAAGCCCTGACCCAGCTGGGGTACATGCGTGCCAGCGGGCAGGGTGAAGAGGGAGAGACGAGGGAGAAGCGAAGAGCAGAGGCGCTGGACGCTAAGCTAGCGAAGGCGGGAGAGAAGTGGTAGTCAGCGTCCTCGGAAAAGAAACGTGTGCAGAGAAGCTAGAGCGTGTTAAGAGGGGTGCATAAGCAGGGAGGCCAAACAGGTGATCGCCGCGCGACGTGGCAAGCCGCCTCTGCTCTAGACCACGTGAGCGCTGGCAAGCGACCGATATCAGCGTTCAACGCGAGCTCACGCTTTTCTAGAGCACCGCTCCGCCGCGGCTCTACCTCTCACTGCCTCTTCAACGGACTGTCGCGAAGTGCTTGGCCGCAGTGCCTCGGGACGTCTGCCCAATTGCACGCGGGAAGCTGCGGAGCACCTCCCCCGTTGCGCCGAGGCGCCGACATGAGGCACGTGTGATGTCCCATAACTGGCTGCTGTTTTCTTTTCCTCCTCTCTCGTGCACGCGGGGGTCTGCAGCACGGTCAAGGGCATTTCGGGGAGAGGGGTGACTGTCTGGTTGCGAGGATTCGCGGTGGTGCGGTGAGCTTTTGCAATGGGGTACCCGGCGTCACCATCGTGACGAGGAGGCCAGAGAGAGAGGGCATTCGGGGCCGATACGGAGAGGATAGGGAGTGGGGGGTGGTGAGAAGAAAGGAGAAGGGGGAGATCTCGCCTGGTGATACGGGGGTGAGAGAGAGGCGACTGGTCGTGCCGTGGCAAGCAAATGCTTTTCCCGCTTCCATCCGCTTCTCCATTCACCCACCCACCCACCCCGTGCCAGTCATCTCCCGCACGCGATGCACACGCACCCAGACGACAAGAAAAGGAAAACGCTGCAAGCCATGGAGCAAGAGTCGACCAGATTGCCCCCGTCCAGAACGTGTGCGACCGGTAGGGGGGGAAGGGGGAGGGCCTCGACGAAGTACCACGCACAGCGCCCCCATCCCAGCCCCGTCCCCCGCACACGCGCCTCGCGTCGATGTCAGTGAATGCTGCCGCCACGCTCGTGTATAGAGACCAGCAAGATGGCAGCTGGCATCGATGCCGCGACGGCGATATGAAAGACACGAAGCGCGGAAGGGTCGTCTGGAGTTTGGTTGTGCGGCTTCCTTTTCTTTTTCCTCTCCAGCCTACCTCGTTGCCTCACGGCACCGCCAACGACGAGCACACAGCCGGCGCTGATGCACATTGCCCACATCGTACCTTCTATCCGCACGCGCACACACACGCACACAAAACACGCATTTCCAAACAAAAGCAACGCGCTCACGACGCGTTTTTTTTTTTCTTCTGCGGTGCCCGTGGTCGTCATCCAATACACACAAATACGATCCGTCCGTGAAGTGGCACACACGTGGTGCATGTCGTCGTCAGGAGAGGGGGGATCGGAAAGAGAAGCAAGATCCTCTTCGGCCATGCTCCTCCCTCATCCACCTCTCTCTCTCTCCATCACCACCCTGACGACAGGCGCGTAGGTGGCTTCACCAGCCCGGTTCCCTCTCACACCTCGACGATCTCGACGAGCTGGCGGATCTCCTCCTTGAGCACCGGCGTCGTGCCGGGCGGGAGGCGGATGTCCTCGCGCGGGTGCGTGCGCTCGTTTGGCTTGTCGTAGCCGATGGTCAGCTCCGTCGAGTCCTTCGTGATGACGCACACGTCAACCTGCGTACCACTGTAGGGGTCGTTGAAGATACCCTTGCGAATGGCCGACGCGACCAGCTCCTTCGCCTCCTCGCACGTCATGTTGTCCTTGTACGCCGACTCCATCTGCGCCATGGCGGCAATGCTGCCACTGCCCATTGTCACAAAGGGCAGCCGGTCCGTGCTGCCGTGCGGGGCGATGGTGGCTAGAAAGGGGCCCTCCACATCGACGCCGCCGAGCACCAGCGCGGCGCTCACGTGGCCTTGGTAGCGGTACAGGTGGCGCTTCAGCATCGTCAGCGCCTCCAGCACGCGCGACTGCTTGCCCGTCTCGAGGCGGTGCAGCGCCAGCTGGGAGGAGACCATGTTCGTGACGGCCTCCGTGTCGGCCGCCGTGCCTGCGCCACAGCACATGATGTTCGGCGCCATGTAGTGGATCTTGCGGCACCGCTTGTCGGCGACGATGCTGCCCTCCGTCGCGCGCGTGTCGGCGCCGAGCACCACGCCGTCCTTGTAGACAACGCCGACAATTGTCGTGCCGGTCTTCAGCGTGCGCGGCGCCGCGTAGCCCTCCCCCTCGAGGTTGAGGTTGCGCTGCACATTCTCGAAGCTGAACCCGGGCATGTTTCCTTCTTTTTTTCCTGTTCTCTTTCAGCGTGAGAAGAAGAGAGTGCACACACACACACACACACACACACACACAGAGCAGAGAGAGCAGAGTGCAGTCCTGCGGTGTCTATTTCCTCGAGTTGATTTCTGTGCCTGTTTTCTTTTCCTTTGCTGCGTTCGCTCTAGCTGTGCGGGGACTCAGACCTGAACCCAAGCACGGCTTCCAAGAAACGCGGGGAGCAGATGTCGCCTCTGGTGGTATAGCGGAAAGCGAGCGGACCCGGAGAAGAAAGGACGGGGGAAGGAGGGGAGGAGCAAGTGGCGGGCCAAAGCGAGTTGGGTGTGAGCAACTAAAGTGGACTGGGACGGGCAGGAGCAGTTTCAAGACAACAGGGTAGGGAAGATCCGAGGAGGAGGGTTCAGAGACAGCGTCGGGGACAGTGGTGGCAGCGGTGAAGAGCAGACGATGCCACACTCATGTACGCAGACCAGCACGCGACAGTCAGCACCAAGACTGGCACCGCTCGCAGCAAGACAGCGGTGCAGTGCGACGCGGAGAAGATCGAACCGAGCGGAGAGACAGGAGAGCGCCCGATGGAGTGGCCACCGCTTGGCCAGCGGCTTCAAGAGCATATCAAGTCCTTTGCGATCACTGCGAAGTCACACATAGGCACACACCAACACACCTGCTGAGAGGGTGAGTGCGGAGTGTGTGTGTGTGTGTTTGCGTTGATGGCATTTTGCAATTCGAGGCAGAGGTGTAGCTCCGCCCAGCCGCGATGAGCTTATTTTGTGATGAGCGTGAGGGTAGAGAGGGCCCAGCCAGGGCTGGAACGCCGAGAGGTAGAGTTACTGTGAACAGTGAGAGAGAGGGGGACGGGGGAAGCACGGCACACACACACACACCGCCGGGGAGGGACAACAAAAAAAACGGCCGTGGCTGTGAAAACAAACAGCGGGGAGGGTTCAAACAACGCGCTCCCTCCTTGGGAACACCACGTGCGGGGTGACGCCGCAGCGTCGATGGCTCGAGGAGAATTGCCCCATCAGGGCACGTGGCGAGGAAAAAAAGGGGGAGGAGGGACTACGGCGACTTCTTGAGGTTCTTGAAGTCGTACTTGTCTGGCGGCTGCAGGTTCATCCAGTAGTCCTCGCCCTTCTTCTGCCGGCTGTCTTCCTCCACCTCGCCAAACTCCTCGGCGGTCGGCTGCCCCGGCTCGAGGAAGGCTGGCGTCTCGCCAGGCGGCAGCTCCGCCGTCGCCGACGCATTTGGGGCGATCATCTTGTTCGCCTCGTCGAAGGAGGCGGAGTCGGTTAGCTTCGCGCGCGGCTGATCAGACGTCGGCCCGGCGAAGCGGTACGCGTCCTGGACGTGCTCCTGAATCGCAGCGGCCAGCTTTTCCTTGGTGCCCGCCGTGTCGGTGAGGTTGAGCTTCACGACGCGGCGCGACACGGGGTAGCCAAAGAGGGGCGGCGGCACCGCCTTCAGCCCCAGCTTCAGCCGCTCGCGGCCCTCGATGTTCGGCTCCAAGATGCTAAAGACGTAGTAGTGCTTGTACTTGGATATCTTGCGGGACTGCTTGATGTGCACCAGGTCTCCCTCGACGCAAGCAAGGTCCTCGTCGTGGGCGAAGAAGCGGCTCGTGCGAGACACGCGCTGGTTGAACTTGGGGTAGTAGACAAGGTGGTTCGTCGCCACCACCGCCGTCTTGAGCATGCTCGTGCCCACCACGTAGCCGATCTTGTCAGAGCCCTGGCGCGGTTGGTTGAAGATCATCGACGTCAGGTCGTACGGCCACGGCATGCGGCGCGGGCGCTGCCCTTGTACCCCGGTCATGGACACGGCCCAGTGGTGCCGCGTGCGGTTCGGGAAAGCGTTGCGCTTGAACTTGCGCACGTAGATGCGGTGATTTGCGTTGTGCGTGTTCTTGGTGCGTGCGCCGCCGTACATCATCACGCACCGCTGGCGGTGCTCCGTCTGGAAGTTCCACCACGGGAGTCGAAGGAAGGACTGGCGAAGCATCTTTGCGGGTGGCCGAGGCAACGGAACGTGAAGGAGCCCTTCTAGGTTGGGGAAGAGAAGCGGGTCAGACTCTGGAATACTGCTCTTCTTGTTGCGCAAGGGTAGCCCCGTATTCGCACGGCGCCTTGCGTCGGTTCCTCTCGAGTTCTGTTGATGCCCAGCACTGTCCGAGGAGGAGGATGGAGCAAAGAAGCGTCGCGGAGACGACAACACGGACTGCAACGACGGGGTGCGCCTCGCCGAAGCCGACGCGGGCGATACGCAGAAGAAAAAAAAAAGAAGCAACGCCGCTCTGACGTCGTGCGTGCGTGGATGGAAGGAGGTTCAAAGTCGGAGTAAGTGGATGTGTGGAGAGGAGAAACACGGTGAGGTTGAAACCGGTCAGAATGCAGTGATGCGGGTGTCGGAGGGAGGGCACAGAGGAGAATTAGCAAGCAGCGCAGCGACACGTGACCGTTCCCCACCCGGGCGATTTCTTCCCACTTCTCAGTTTCCCTCGGCGCAGCGCTGGCAGCGCGGCAGCGCCGTCGCGGGGCGAGCACGTCCACCGGTCGCCTCGCGGCTTGCGCAAAGCGCTCCAGACGCGGTGAAGGGGCGCCGCGCACCTGACAGGCCTTACTTGCCCTATCCCCCTCCCCCGCCGCTGCAAGTGCAAGAGCACAGAAGACGAGAGAGAAAGGGTGCCTGAGGCACCGCGCCCGCTGACACGCTGCTAAAGCAAGTCCATCGTGAACGACAACTCCTGTGTGCTTGGGCGCTTCTTCGTGTATGCGGTGTGCTGAGTGCGTGTATTATTTACAGATGAGAGAGGTCTAGAAACGTGTGAGAGAGAGACGCCATGGGCGAGGGGGAGGGGGGAGGGAGGAATGGCGCGGCGCGAAACGGAAGCTGAAACGCCGCATTTCGTCTTCCCTTCCGCCTCGCCTTCGCATCTCCTCCCCCTCCCACCCATACACACACACACACACACACACACACTCACACACGAACCCTCTCCCTCTCGTGGTTCCTCTTCTTTTTTCCTCCTGTCGTTAGACCAGTCGAACACACACACACACACGCACGGAAAAACAAATCCACACCACACAAACACACACACACACACCGCACACCGCACACCGTGCGGGAGGGAAGGTAACAAAAAGGGGGGCCAAAACAAACAACCATACAGCACGCAGACACCGCACACGCACGCAGAGACACACACAGCGAGAGAGAGAAAGCACGAGGCGGGGAGTTCCATAAAGCGGGCGGGAAAGGGGTGTAGAGGCAGAACCGCGCACACGCGCACACCATTCAGCCTCCACCCGCTTCTCATTCCCGGGCCTTCCCTCCCTCTCGTGGTAAACGGAGGAGAGGTGCCTGTCACCGTCTCGGTGGCATGCACGTGCCTACCGCCTCCCTCTGGCTCTTCTATCTTCGCCGCCGACCTTTAGTTGGTGCGTCACAACATCCCTGTTGCATCTATTGGAGACGGAGGGGGGTGGGGTTGGCCGACGCCCCGCGCAGGGTACAAAAGGAAGGACTGCCCATCGAGCGGGTCGCAGGCGAACACACGCCTACTTGCCACGGCCGCCCTTCATGCGCGTCACGCCGGGGGCGCCGGCAAACATGCCGCCCATGCCCGCCTTGCTCATGGCCATGTTACCGCCGCGGCCACCGCCGCCGCCGGCCGCCTGCTTCTTGGCCGCATCCGACTCAGGGTTCGTCACCGTCTCGTCGATGGAGAGGATGAGGCAGGCCGCCTCGGTGGCGCTCTGCAGGGCGTTGCGCTTCACCAGCGTCGGCTCCCAGACAAAGCTAGCGAAGGTGTCGCACACGCCGCCGTTCAAGATGTCCACGCCGTACCACTGGCTGTCCGTGTCGCCGGTGACGTAGTGCTTCTGGCGCAGCTTGTTCACCGTGTCGGTGCTATCGTGGCCGGCGTTCTCGGCCAGCTGGCGCGGAATCACCTCCAGCGCGCGGGCGTAGCCGGCGACCACCATCTGCTCCTTGCCGCGAATCGTCCGCGAGTATTCCCGCAGCCGCTTGCTCAGCTCCATCTCAATCGCGCCGCCGCCGCCAACGACCGAGCCGGTCTTGATGGCGCGCTTCACGATGCAGATGGCGTCGTGGAGGGAGCGGTCGGCCTCCTCGATGAACTGCTGGGCGCCGCCGCGCAGGATGACGGTGGACGTCTTGGACGTCTTGCAGCCCGTGAAGAAGTTGAAGCGCTCCGTGCCCACCTGGCGCTCCTCGAAAGTGCCGCACATGCCAAGCACCTCCGGCGGCACGTTGTTGAGCGTGGACTGCACCACACCGCCGGTCGCCATGCACACACGTGTCATGTCGTCGTTCGCGACGCGGCCGGCGCAGAAGATGTCGCGGTCCGCGAAGAACTGCGTCGCCAGGTCGCCGATCGGCAGGCGCGAGAGCACGACGTTGGCGCCCGTGGCGACGCACTTGTCCAGCTTGTCAAAGATGATCTTCCACTCGGCGTCGACGATGGACTGGTACTGCTTCGGGTCCTTGAGGCGCACCTCGGCGTTGTCCTTCTCCGCCTTCAGCTCCAGCTCCACGTTGAGCAGGAGCACCTTCGGGTTGTCGAACTTCTTGCGCTGCTGCTCGAAGCCGGCGTAGGAGAAGGTCTTCTTGAAGGCCACACCGTCGACCAGCACACTGTCGCGCATGCTACCGCCGGCGACCTTCTTGATGCCGATGAGGTCGAGGCTCATGTCGGCGTCGAGCGACATTACCGCCTGGACCGCCATCTCTGCGAAAAAGCGGCGCTCCGTGTTGATCAGCTTCGAGTTGAGCGCCGTCTCGGCGCAGCGGATCAGGTTCTCGGCGTTGGAGTTGTTCTCGGCCTTGAACGGCACGCACAGCTCGTCCAGCGCCTTCATGGCAATGCTGAGCGCGGTGCGGTACGACTTGACGATCACCTGCGGGGCGATGCCGTCCTCGACGCACTGCTTCGACTCCTTCAGTAGCTCACCCGCCAGCACGACAACCGACGTGGTGCCGTCGCCGACCTCGTTGTCCTGGGCACGCGCAATGTCGACCAGGCTCTTGGCCGCAGGGTGGACAATCTCGAGCAGGTTCATGATCGTCGCGCCATCGTTGCTGATCTGCACATCGCGGCCATTGTGAATCAGCTTGTCCATGCCGCACGGCCCGAGCGTGGACTTGACAGTGTCCACAATGTTGATGCAGGCGTTGATGTTGCTGATGAGCTGCGGCTTTCCCTGCGACGTGTCCGTGCCCTCGCGCAGCAGCACAAGCTGGGGCTGAATCATTGTCGCTACTACTCGCGTGTGCGGAGGAAGGGTGAAGGGAGAACAGCGAGGTGTGGAGAGAAGGCAGGCCTGGAAGGGGGGGGGCGTGCCTGCTGCAAGGCTTGTGGCGAAGAGCAGTGGTGCGCACCTTGAAGAAAGGGAGGAGAGGGGGAGGCGGTCGAGTCGCTGCTCTGGTGAAAGAAAAAGCTAGACAGATCACAAGGAGACACTTTACCGCGCGAAAGCGATCGAGCGGAACCGGAAAGAGAGTGTGGGGAATACAGAGTGAGAGAGCGGAGCGCCACCGCAACGTGGTGTGGGGCGTCCGGGTGACCGATTGGCGTAGCAGACGAGAGGAGGGGACAAGGGCCGCGGATGAGGAGAGAAGAATGGGGGTGAGCACGAGACTACAGGACGCGGCAGAAAGCAGGCTACGGCGTGTGTGTGGAGGGAGGGGGATTGCAGAGCCTTCACCTTTTGTTTTGAGGTCACGCCTGTGCCTAGCGCAAGGGCCCGAGCTGCACAACCACAGCTCCACTTCCCCGTGCACTCGAGTGGCGCGCAGTTGCAGCCTCCTGGTGCGTGTGACGCCGAAGCATATGCTCTGCCCGTGCACACCCATCGGACGCGTGCCGCACAGTAGATGTGAGGAGACTAGGAAGGCCGTCTGTGTACTTTGCGTGCGGACAGCCTTGTCCATGCTCTTCTTGTGTTTGTGTGCGCGTTGGCGTGCTTCTGTTTGTTTGAGAGTGGGGAGAAGGGATGCGGGGAGGCGAGAGGCCGCCAATTCGCGAATCCTACATGGTTGTAACACACACACACACACACACACACACACACACACGCAGACGCACCAACAGACACAGACACAAGAACGAGGTGAGGCCGAGTTGCCGGGATGCCGAGCGTGAGGGCGATTGACGCAGCAATGCAGCCCAGCCACGAGTCAGCATGTGGGCGTTGCGTGGGCACACACACTCGGTCACGCGAAGCAGTGGGGGAGGGACTTTCATGAAAAACACAAAAAACACGCGACAGAGCGGCGGTAGCGGTATGCCGAGAGTAGCACGGCAAGACGGTCCGTCAAGAGGCAGAGCAGTCCGACGCAGGAGCTGGGACGGACGGAACCAGAAGAAGAAGGATGCAAGCGATCGGAAAGGAAAGAGGGAAAAGGGGCCTCGTGGCACGACCGCTAGTCTGCTGCTCGGGGTGTCCCCCTTGGGCAGCCTATGTACATCCGAGTGCCACGAGCCGCAAGTGCATGAATGAAGAGAAGAAGGAGAGGGAAAACATGGCCGGGGGAAGCGGAGGCACCAGAGACAACTCATTTTTCATTCTCTCTCGCTGCCCTCGCCCCCTCCCCTCTTCCCTTTCCTTTGCGCCGAGCTAACCAGACTTGCTCGTCTCCTTTCCTCCATCACTCTGCGCCGCGTGCCCTTGTCTGCCGTACGCATCACGAGCGTCGCACACATGCACACGGCAGCTACTGCTTGTTCTGGAGAAGGGAGAAGAAGAACTCCGACTCAAGCGGCCCGTCCTCCTCCAGGTCTGTGCAGTGGACCGCGTTGCGGATGCGGTCGACGCCGTACTTGGAGCGCAGGCTGTGTGGAAAGAGAACGTGGCAGACTTCGGGGTCGTGTGGCCCGCACACGGCCCGCAGCGCAGGCACCGCATTTTCGGCGCACACCTCGATCGCCCAGCAGGGGCCCGACGACATCTGCTCCACCATCCGCTTGTACTCGGGCAGGACGCCGTTGTACACCTCTAAAAAGTCCTCTGCGTCAGCCACGGTCAGCTCATAAGAGCCGAGCGCGCTAATGTAGAAGCCCTCCTCCACCAGCCGCTGCAGAATGGGGCCCTGATGGCCGCTCGTGATGGCGTGAGGCTTGACCACGCACACGGCGCAGTTCTTGAGCGTCGCGGTCGACTCGCCTGGTCCGCTGACCATCCCCCTCAGCTCCTCCACGGCCGCCTCGCTCGAGATGGACGCCACGGCCGCGGGGAACGCCGCCACGGTCGCGGCCACCTTCTCCCGGACGCCGGCGCCGCTCACTAGGAGCACCAGACAGCGCGGCGCGCCGACGCCGGCGCGTGCGGCGAGGCTTTGCGGCATATCCACGAGGCGGATCGCCGTGATGCGCAGGCCTCGCGACGTGAGCGCCTCGATGGCGGACCCCGCCGCCGCGCTGTGGTGCTCCATGTCTACGGTAATCATGCACTCGCCGGCGTTTGCGGTGGACCGCTTGCGCGTTGCGTCATCGCCGTAGTCGACGATGCGCAGCGGGCGCGAGAAGACGTTGATCGTTGCCCCAACGTAGAGCTCGTTCGGGCTCAGAGAGGGGTACGCGCATCGCTTGAGGAACAGCCGCTTCGTCTTCAGGTCGTACATCTCTATCGTCTTGTCCTGTGCGAAGAAGCAGAGCTGGTACGTCCGTGTAAGGCTCGCCTGCGGGTCGAAGTACTCGACCACGAACGAGTCGCGCAGCTCCACGGCCATGGCTAACACCCTATCGATGGCGCCTAGTCTCTTTTTTTTGTTTGTTTGTTTGCTTGTGTATTTTGGCACAGCAAAATGTAAACGCGTCTTGTGTGTCAAAGAACGCAGCAGCGGCAGCGCGGCAGAGCTGGTAGTATTGACGACTTTCTGACCTGCGTGGGCGAAAGAGAGAGAGACGAGCACGCGCGCGCACCGTGGAAATGGCTGATGTGCGCCTCTGCACACCGAAGTGAGGGAGCCCACGGCGACTCGACGACGCAGTGGACGCGACGGCGTGGGTGCGGAAGCCGGCAATCAAAAAAAAAGAAGACGGCAAGGTGAGGCAGGAGCGGAGTGGTGGCAGTGGCTGCAGGACATCGGCAAGGCCGATCAAGAACGCCGGCAGGTGACTTTTTGGTTGTTTTGTACGAGTTGGACGTGCTTTCCCGCGGCGCACTAGCCTCGCCGTGTTTGCGGGTGGCCTTTCTTGTTTGCCCGTTTCCCTACGCGCGAGCATCGCTGCTGTGTGCGGTGAGACGCGCGACAACATCAGAAAAAAAGGCGTCGGCGGACCAAGGCAGCAGCATCTGAGAGCGTTTGTGTATGTGTGTTTGTGTGTTTTCTTGTTATGGCTGGGCAGAAGAAAAAGAAGCGGCACGGTTGCTCGGCACAGACTTACACGGAAAGCGGCTCAGTTACTCATCAGAAAGGGGGAGAAGAGGTGAGAGAAACACCAACAGCACAGAACCAAAAAAGGAAAGGAGGCGCCTCCACCAGAGTGGAGCGGGCCAAACGCACCAGCACACACAAACAAAAAAAAAACGCAGCTAGGTCGCGACGAGGCGACGCCGCGCTATTCGACGTAGCCGTACGTCTTGCGCTTGGCCAGTGGCTTGAGGTTGTCACCGTGGATGCGTGACATCTCCTTCACCGCCTCCCGCTTCTCCGCCTTCTTGATGCGGCGTGACGTGCGCAGGATCGCCTTCGGTGCGTTGCGCTGGTTGCTAATCCGCTTGACCTCGACAAAATTGGCGTACTTGTTCTTGAGGGAGCGCATGTAGTTGAAGTTGTGCTTCTCTGGGCCCCGGAGCGGGCGAATCGGTTTGCTGGCGTCCGACTTCCACACCCGCAGCACCGCGTCCTCGCTGCCGCTGTAGACGTAGCTGTTGTCCGGCGACCACTTCACGGCGCACACGCCCGCCATGCGCTTGGTGTGGAACATCTCGATGGAATCCGACTTGGTTGTTTGGTGCAGGTCCCAGATGCGCAGCGAAGCGTCCTGCGACCCGGCGGCAAACATGGTGCCCGTGGGACTAAAATCGACAGACGTCACAGGGCGGATATGGCCCTGGAAGACGTTCCGCGGCCGTCCTGGTACACGGATGTCAAAAAGGTAGCAGTTGCGGTCGTCGCTGCCCGTGACAAAGACGTTGGGGTCCATCGGATTCCACGACAGCGCGGTGGAGCACATCTCCATCACGATCTTGCTGTGCGCCGACTGGCTGCGCACGTCGTAGAGAAATACGCCGCGGTCAGCCATGCAGCATGCCACGAGGTTCGTTTCGATTTTGTTGAAGCGGCACGACGACACCGTGTCGTCGCCCCACGAGAAACGCTGCAGCGGCTGCGTGCGGTTAACGTCCCAAATATTCACCACATCCGACGACGTGGCAAACCACGACTTGTGAAAGTGATGGTCAATCGACGAGAAAGGAAACTCGCCGAGAAACTCGGCCACCGGCTCCACGTGCTCCTCCTCAGGGTCAAAGTCGAGGTCCCACATCTTCACCGTCTTGTCGCGCGAAGCGCTAAAGCAGGCAACGCCATCGGGCGAGATGACGACGCCATCAACGGAGTGCCGGTGCGCGTCGATCACGGCGCGCTTTTTGCGCGTCATGACATCCCACACGATGAGACCACCGTCGACGGAGCCGGTGGCGACGGTCGACAGGTTTGTGATGTCGGTGGCAATTGACTGGATTGTGTCCTGATGGCCAGGAAGAGCGGCTACAAATGGCTTCGCAAACATGCGATCTAGCTTGGCGGCACGCACGGCACGCGTGAACTCGACCTGCTTCGCCATCGGATTGAACTTCGGATCATAGTTGCGGTTGGCCTTTGGCACCTCTGTTGCGCGGTCCTTTGTCCACTCGAGCTCCGAGCGGCTGATCGTCTTGATCTTGACCATTCTCTGATGTGCGAGGCCGTCGCGCGAGCACACCAGCGCGCAGAGTGAGGGGAAATACGAGGGGAAGCTCGATAGTCGCGCCAGTACCTCGAGTGCTGAGAGAAGAGTGAAAGCTGTGCTCTCGGAAAGAAAGAAAGAGAGAGGCTGCAGCGGTGGCGGCAGTCGATCAGCAACTTGAAGGGCCGGGAGGTTGAGCGGGGACGCAGCAGCAAAGAAAAGAGGGGAGCGCAGCCACGTAGAGGCGGGGCGTCGGAAAAAGGTGTGAGAAAGAGAGGGAAGACGGTAGATGGGCGTGGCTGGTAAGCCTCGGAGAACTGTGACGCTGCGCACAAGTTGCGGAGGAAAAGCAAGCTCAAAGGGAGACGCAGCGTAGCCGGCTCGCCGGGCGCATCTGGGCCCCAAAAACTACATGTTGCGATTGGCAGATCGAGAACTGGGGGCTATTGTGTGTGTTTCTCCTCCGATGACCTGCGCACGAAGTCAAGCATGAATGCTACCTTTTCTCGCTTTTTTTTTGCTCTTTGCTCTCTTTCCCTCTCTAAACGGCTTCTTTCGCAACAGAAAACCGGCTATTGAACATGAACGCATCATCAAACGAGAGAACCAGCCCCGGTGTTCTCTTTTTTTTTCGTTCAAGAAGTGGCCGTCACTGGGGCACGCACGCTTTTGACAGCTTCGCTGACATCAACGCGTGTCCTCCTGGTTGCCGTGCTCCGTAAACGGCGCCAGCATCTTGTCTACAAACTTCTCGTAGTGGATCACACCGTTGTCCTCAAAGCCTTGAATGAGGTCGCGGAACTCGTCCTCGTGATACTTCTCACCCATCGTCGTCATGATGTGCCGGAACTCCGCCACGGAGACGGTTCCATCGAGATCCTTGTCGAAGACGCGAAACGCTTCCTTGACTGCCTCGGCGGTGTCCATCTTGTCATCATGCTTGGCGACTAGGGCCTCGTAGCTTGCCATATCGACGTCGGTCGCGGTCGCCATGATCTCCTTGATTTTCTCCTCGCTAGGATTCAGCCCCGCCGCGCGCAGCGCAGTCGGCACTGACGCCTTCGGGATCTTGCCATCGCGCTGCAAGAGCTCGAAGGCCTCCTTCATCAAAACCGCACGAGACATTTTCGGCGTATGTTGTGGGGGCGCTTCTCTGGCCAAGCACGACTATGAGTCCACAGCTCTTGAGGTTGTTTTTGTTGCTGCGCGCTGCAGCGGGCAGGTGATGCCACGAAGTGAGAATTCGCTTGTTGCGCGTGTTTCGCTTGAGTAGCCTCGAGAGTGCCGCACCGAAAAAGAGCAGCCCATTCGAAGGGGAAGAAAAATGCGAGTATACGTTTTTTTGTTGTTGTTGCCGCGCCCAAATTGGGCCAAGGAAAGAGCGAAGCAGGGTCAGGACAGCGTAATTGGAAATTAGGAGACTGGGAAAACTCGGGTGAGCCGGTGGTTCCTTGGGTTCCGCGAAGGTGAAGCATTTATCCGTGCCACTCACGCTGACACAGTTTTTGAGAAATCACCTGCCTGCAAATCGAACGAAATGCTAGCTGACGCTCGACTTGGAATGCCGACTGTGCAAAGCAGGCCAGCCATCCTCCGTTCAGCCTCCGGTGATGATGCTGGTTAAGCGGTACCCGTCCCTCCTTCTTCGTGCTTGTGTGTGTGTGTGTGTGTGTGTTGCTTGTGGGGGACTGTAACGACAGGTCGTTAGGACAATTACAGAAAACTGCAGCTTCACACCCAAATTCGACAACCGCGAGCCGACGAGCGGAAATGCGCTCCGCCATCAAAACACAGACACGCTACACAAGCTCCAAATCGCCGACAATCATCATACCGAGCAGAAGCCAGAACCACCAAAAACGGCGACAAGCTTCGGCAACCTTCTCAATCGATTCGAATCGAGAGTGCGCCTTAAGCCAATTGTACTCTGCAAAATTGGCGGGTATCTGGACTTGCTTCTTCTCGATATCGACGTAGTAAGAACGTCCTGGAGGAAGCACCTTGATTTCCTGCCCCTTCAAGAACCAGCGGTACAAGAACGCTGACTTGAGCACACCTGCGAGGAATTTCTCGACCTCATCTGGATTCACAAATTCGGGGTCGGTCTTGCGCCTTGGGTCGTCCCAGAAGCTGGTGTTCGAGGCGTTGTAGCTCAGTGTCGCGCCAACGCGAACCCGCACCTTCTCGACGTCCTCGACCTGCCGAGTTTGCTGCTCCTCCATCATGAGCTGCACTGCCTGCAGGCGCGGCGCGACGCTGCAGAGAAATGTCAGTAGCTCCTGTGCGGAGGCTGTGTCGAGAATGTTGACCGCGCCAGCTGCCCAGTCCACATGAAACGCGCTACGACGCTCTGCCGTCTTTCGGATCGGGTACAGCTCCACCGCCTTTGGCTCCCGCTCCTGCAACAGCCAGTTTGTCAGCGTACCGGCCATGATAATCTTCTCGGACGTCGGAATGGTTACCAACTCGCTTGTCGATGGGTCTTTGACGACGTGGATCGAGAGAAAAGAGAAGGCTGCAACGCGCTTGAACATGGAGTCGTTGTCCAAAACGCGCTTTGAAAAACTGGTGTAGTCCGCCTCATCGTCCCACGTCACGCGCTTCCACTTCATGCGCTTGATGAGGTCCTGCGACTCGTAGTACTGCTCGAGCGCGCGGGACGCGGAGCTTGGCGGAGCCGGCTCAGACACTTTGTCTACTTCCGTTGCCTTCGCTTTCGGTCGCATGTACTCCACAAAATCCTTCCCGTAGGCCACAAAGCCCTTTTCTGCAGCGTACCGCGCATTCCTCACTATTTTGATGGAGGCGCGTTGCTGATGCACCCATTCGAGAACGTCCGGCTGGAATGCCAGCCTCCTCGCAATGGACATCCTTGTTGATGAGATGGAGGTTTTTTCGTTTTGTTTTTTTGAACTGGTTTTGCTCTAATCGTCGTAGAGCTTGCCCTGGTGCAGTTTTTGTTTTCGCCGGTGAGCGACCGTGTGTGGACAAGCCAGCGCACCCTTCTCTTGTGCTACGCTCCGTGAGCGTTTGTGACGGCGGAGAAAAGGCACGTTTTTTCATTTTCACCAAAGACAAAAATGTGCCGAATGCGAAAAAGTTGGCAAGTAGCGACGAGGGGTAGGAAAAGTCGACGTGTAGAGCATCACTCATTCGGGGCTCCAGTGCGGATCGGTGAAAAACTTTGTAGCGAGTCCTTTTTTTCTCTCACACCCTTCCTCTGCAAGCGTTGGCGGGTGCAGAATTTACTGCTGCCAAGCTGCGACGTCAGTGCACGCAGAGCGTCACGCGCGCACTCCCGCACCGGTGCGCTCGACTAGAAGACCCCTCATCACGGAAGCATTTTTTCCCCCTCGTCTGCTAGCAAGCATCAGCAACAGCGTGTTTCTCGACAGCGCAAGAAGCAGCCGGCGTGCGAGGCACCGGAGGAGTTTGTGGGGTCACCAAATTCAAAACAGAAGCAAAAAATGGAGTGCAGGAGAACTCTGCTCGAGGGAAAGTTGCGGGACTGCGAGAAGAGCAAGAAATTACAGCTCAAGCGACGCTGAGCCTGTTTCTCTTGCCGATTCGGAATAGAAGCCGACTGACAAAGTGCGCATCACGTACGAGCGCTTCTCTTTTTTGATGCTGTCGACAATGACAGGGAATTACATGCTGATCTTGATGCCCAGCATTTCGTAAAACCCACTGAGGAGCGCCTGGTGCCCCGGCCACGCAGGGGAAGTGATGAGGTTGCCGTCGGTGACCGCCTCTGTCGGCAGCACCTCCTTGTACGCTCCGCCGGCACAGGTGACGTCTGGCGACACGGCCGGGTAGCAGGTCAGGGTCCTCTTTGACGTGACGCCTGCGGCGACGAGCACTTGAATGCCGTGGCAAATCGCCGCAACCGGCAGATTTTTGTCAAAGAAGTGCCGGGTGAACTCCAACACCTTCTGATTCAGCCGGATGTACTCGGGCGCACGCCCGCCAGTGATGTAAAGGCCCTGGTACTCCTCGACGTTAACTTCGTCGAACGTTTTCGTGAGAGTGAAGTTGTGACCCCGCAGCTCCTGGTACGTCTGGAATCCAGTGAAGTCGTGGATGGCAGTCGCAATGGCGTCACCCTTCTTCTTGCCGGGGCAAATCACGTCAACTGTGACACCCAGTGACTCAAGAGCCTGGTACGGGACCATGACTTCGTAGTCCTCCACGAAGTCGCCGGCGAGCATAAGAACCTTCTTTGTCATCGTGACTGCTCGGGGTAGCGAGAAAAAAAAAAACGAGATGAGTCGCTAGAATATCGTGCGTGCTGCCGCTCAAAGGGGGGTGCTCTTTTTGGTTAGGTTGCAGAGGAAAGGGAGGGTTTAAGGAATGACAAACAATTCAATGCAGTTGTGAATGGAAAACAAGGCATCGAACGAATTGTTGCACAATTCCTTGCACGCGACGCGGTCATTTCAGTACAGCACTAGGCGTGCCGCTTGCCTTTTCTTCTCCGTCGGGAGATGCGGCAGGTCCAACATAGTGGGAGGCAGCGGTGGTGGAGTTTGGGCGTGCCCAAGCGCAGCTCCCGCGGCACAGCGCTTGAGCAGATCTCGTTATGGAGAGAAGGACACGCGGAAGCCTGTAGCGGAGAAAAGGGGGGCTGGGCAAGGTACGGGTTCAGAGCGGCCAACGTGTGGGTTGTGGAAGACCCCGCGGTTGCAACCGCGCCCCGCTGAGGGGATGCGGGGGGGGGTGCGTGCGGGGAGCAGGGCATTTGCCTTTCGGGGCACTGGGGCGAAGCCGCCTGCTTTTCCGTCCGCCCCCCCCCCCTCTTGCCAAAAAGGTACCGGAACGATTGATTTGCGGTGTGCGCTCTGCAGGTGAAGGATGAGTTCGCCTCGTTGACGCACCAGGTGGTAAAAACTCGGCTGCTAGATTTTTCTCTCTTGTGCGCTTCCTTGTGTGTTGCCTGCTCGCCGCGGACGGTCCTCAGGAACTGCGGTCGTCAGCTGTCGGTTGCCTCTCCGTACGTGCGTGAAGCTCAAACTCGAGAACAAAAACTGAGAACTCTGAAAAGACAATCGTCTGGCGTTGGCTTCTGCTCGCACAGGATACCACCTCTGTAGCTGGCAAGCGTACAGTTCTTGGTAGTCTCTTCTAACTCGCCTTGGCTCGGCCACGGCATCGTGAAGCCGGCCCTCGCCGTAGCATGCGGATACGCGACACTGCGCCTCCACTGAAATGAATCCCCTCTCCTTTCCCGCCGTCGTTCCTGTCTGGATTCTCTACACACCCCAACATACCCCGCAGGACTCTTTGGGCGGAAACAAAAAAAGGTTTAGCCGTAGTCTTCAGATATTTCCTTCTCCCGACGGAGCACCCCGTCGGCAAAAATGATGAACTTTGCAAGTGCGCGCGTTGAGGAGAGCGTCGCGTCGTTCTGCGACTACTTTGACCGCGTCAATTATCCTGTGCAACCATTAAGCTCCGAGACCAAAGCATACTTCAACACGTTTTTCGGCGGCGACGGGTTTGTCACCTTCTGCAACCTGCTTTTTGGCACTTATCACGAAACGTACCGCATCGACGAAGAGGAAATGTGCTGGATGGACTACGCAAACCTGTCGCCGAGCAAGGGTATCGCCACGCGGCTGCTCGGGCTCATTCACCCTAGCTCAACATTTATTTCCGCAATAGAGGCGCTGTCGATCCCGCCCGCTACGTTTGCGGCGCGTCTCAAGAGCGGGTGGAAGAACTCTACGGAAGCACGCACGAGCGCCTTTTACTCCATCGACCTTCCGCTCTCCGCGCTATTCCCACAGTTTTTTCAGCTCATGGGCGAGCCGGCGGACGCCAATCTGCACGCGCTGCCCCGCTCCCGGTGCCCGCCGATTCTCCTAGTGCCCTTCTGGGACCCACCTGTCGTCACGCGCAAGGAGGCGAGTCAGCAGCAGGTCATGACATCGCTGCCGTGCTCGCCAATGGGGTACTTTCTGCTTCGCCTTTTTCTGTTCGGCATGCGGCGAGTGCAGCGCAGTGGTGCCGAGTACGTCTCTGAAGCCAAAAAAGTGGGCCTTGCGTCCTGGCTTCGGCGCACTAAAGCGATGGTTTTCGGCGCCTTTTACAAGAGCATCCCGGTGGAAATGCCGTTTTACGCGCAGATTGTGCAGTCCTATATCCAGGTCTACGTCTCGGCAGCCCTGCCACGCCACCTCGGCAGCAAAAGCAGCATTACGGATGTCGCGTGGACGACAAACGACGTCACGGCAACCGTGCTTCTTCTTGCGCCGACGCTGCTGGCACATCGCCACCTTCTCCAGCCGGCCAGCGAGGAAACCCGATTTCCGTGCACCAACGCGGAAACGCTAGCGCAGGTGCTTTCCGTGGTGCCTCTTCACACAAGCATGGTCTACGCCATTTCCGACGACGGCGGGGACTCACCATTCGGCGACGGCAGCGCAACCGCTCCCTTAGATTTTGCGCTGGCGACTTCGTCGAAGGCGCAAACAGATCTTGAGCACATCAGGCGTACGCTGTACCGCAATTGCCTGACGGTGCTACGGGAGGCGCTTTTGTCTTTGAGCCTCGACCCGTATTGCAAGGCCGCTCATTTTACGTATTGCCTCGAGTTGTGGGCGGTGCTGATGAATCCATTCGAAAATAAGCATAGAACAGCACCACCGCAGTACGTTGCACACCACTTCGAGGCGTTTAGCTACCTCACCGCCGACGTGCTCAACATGATCGTGATGAGCTCGTTTGTGTGCGCAATGACGGAGGACAGCGCGCGCGTGTTGAAAAAGTGCTTCCTAATTCTCAGCCACGACGCTGTTCTTTCGCTCCTCAGCGACGTAAATGCGTCGCAGTCGTCCAGCATCGCGGTAGCCGACACCGTGTGCCGCCACTTTGTGCTGAATTGGGCCGGTAACGACGGCAACGTTCGGTTGCTAAACCTCCACGGAGAGACAACGTGCAATCTCGCGGCGCGCGCATACGTGGCGCTTGAAAAGGCCGTTGCCGAGGACGTCAGCAGCGTGATCAGGGACGAGGTGAGGGAGACGCTGGCATTTATGGAGCGGCTTTTTCCCCGGCTTCCACGTTTTTTAGAGACGTGGCGCGCACCGGCGACAGCGTTGCCGAAGAAGTCGAGAGGGGTGTCAGCACCAGCTGTCACGGCTGTGCGGCCGCTGTCGGAAAGCGAGAGGCGCCGGTTTTTTAAGGGTGGCCGAGTGTCCCAGAAAGCCATCTCGAGGGGCCTTCGCCTTCCCACTCACGACGGTCGCGTGCCTGGAAGTCATGACACGGCTTTGCAAGTGAGTTTTTCCCACGAGAGTCCGTCAGTGGTCGGCTTGTCGCGCCTTTTGGACGCTTTTTTTGTCTTCGGGCTCGAGCTGTGGTACTCTCGTTTGATCCCCAAGTGCGACCGAGGCCATAATCTGTGGCTTACTTACTCTAGGAACTACGCCTGTGTGAACCACCACCACGAGCCGGCAATTTGGGAGTGCAAGATCTGCGAGACGGTCTACGGCAGCTGCTGCAGAGGACTTCCGAGCAACAACAAGGATGAGCGCTTGCAGCGGGCCAACTACGCAGCCGGTGACGTACACCAATGCTGTGCATGCGGGCAGGTGGTCCCTGAGAACAGCAACCTGTTTTTTTCGCCCAAGGCTACAGATAGTGTTTTGTGTCCCGACTGCGCTTCGCGTCCTTATCAATTCCATTCATGTCGCTGGATCGCGTCATACACAACATGGGCCATGGCCTCCGTCGCCGTACTGTTCTTCCTTCTACTTTATTTTCTTTTCTAACGCGGACGCGTGTGCGCTTGCGTACAGGCTTCCGCGAAACAGAGGGCGCCGCTCGGCTGTTGTGGACCAAGGAAAAAAAAAAGGCTGGCTATTTCGAACCTGCGCTGGTAGGGGGTCGGCACAGGGCTAGGGGCGAGCGGACGCCTACCGCTCGCCGAGACGAGAGAAAGAGATTGAGAGACTGCGGATGGGTGCACGCCCCTTGACGGCTACTTCGCCTCACAGAAAGCAACCCCACTCTTTTTTTTTTTTTTGCCTCCCCTCTTCGACCAGTGACCCATCCAACCGACGAGCCGCTGCGCGTACGACGATTTTACGTGTAATTGTCACTGCTCAGATCAAGCCGCGCGTCCAAGAAAAGAAGCAATAAAAAAAGAAAAGTCCATGATTCTCTAGAACAAAGCCTAGTGGGACTTTTGGGCGTGTTTAATGGCATTCCAGGCTGCTACGACGAGACGGGGAGGAAAAAGAGATACCTACTTTCTCATGCTCGTCGGCTACAAAGAAGTCAAGCCGACGTTCAGTCAGTCCTAAGGTTGCGAATACAAACCAGCTTATACGCATTTGCGCACCTTGGCGCCTAGCAGAGAGGCTGCACGACATTCAGTCGCGATCCCGTGCCAATCACGGTTGAAGCTGCACGGTGGGTGAATCAAAAAACGAACAAAACCCACTGAATGCACGTAGGCAATTGACGACGAATGTGCCGCACTGCCTCTTTCACTCTGCGACTCCTCCATGCTGACCTCTGCCTTTTCATAGTCTTAATTTGCTTTCTCGCGGTCCCTTTATTCCGCCTGCTGCTTGAAAGTACGCACTCGGTGAACAGATCAAACAAGCGGAAGGGAACGCAGCCATTCTCAAAAGACGCTTGCGTGTCATCGAAGTAAGGAGCACCAAACAACTGCTTCTATTTGCCGATAAAAGAAACCGAGAACCGGTACAGCCACTGCGCGTTGCACTGCAGCCCTCTCTCCTCTTTTTCTGCTGCTTAGAGGTTCCACTTTTTGGTCGTCCGGAAGTGTGGCAAAAGTTTCGTGTCTTGTTCTCTTTTTGCGTACTCCACAGCAGTCTGATTTGGCGCAGCGAGTTGTATCCGAGAGCTACAACTGCTCTCTTCACAATACACAGCTCCGCAACGAAACGGAGGAAAAAGCTCTCGCCATGTACTCTGCGGTAGCGGAAGAGCTTCCACTGCTGCGTGCGAAGGGGAGTCATGTTCAGGAGACCACCGGCCCAACTGTCGGGCCCGGCTCGTACGAGCTGGATTACCGGCCCGTTGTCAACTCTAGCCGTGCACCGTTTAACAGCACAAGCTCGAGGAAGCCGTTGCTCTCGGCCGAGGCAGAGTTCCCGGGCCCCGGTACGTACGAAGTGCAGGTTCGCCCGCGGGAAGTGACCGAGGGGATCGGCTCTCAGCCTTTTGTCTCTGAATCGGCGCGCTTCGCTGGCGCCGGTGGCGATGATGTCCCCGGTCCTGGCGCATACGACGTCTCCAACTACGGCACCCTGCGCACCAACCCGCGATCGCACACGTTCTCGGCGCCTAACGATGTGGTCACTGGCAGCGACGCGGCCGGTGGCGTGGGTCCTGGCAGCTACTCACCCAGCTATGCGGCGGCGGCCCGCAAGCACCCAAAGGCGACGGATTTCGGCAGGTACAGTGGTCGCGAGGTGCCACGGCCGCCAGCAGGCCCAGGCCCTGGCAGCTACGAGCCTCCGCATGGTGCGCGCTCGCTTGCGGCGTCGAAGCCATCGTCCATGTTTGTGACGAAAACGAAGCGGTCGGCGTACGGCGGCGCCTCTCTTGGCGACGCTCCAGGCCCCGGCTCGTACGATGTAGGCATGAACCCGGACCGTGGGGCCACCTTTCCGCGCGAGCAGTTTTCCGCCTTCGGCTCTTCTACGTCGCGGTTCGCGCGAGGGAACGACACAGACACACCGGGTCCTGGCGCGTACACAGGCGTCATTGCACCGCGCCGCTTCCACCCTAGCACAGGGGGCGGCACCGCCGCGTTCGTCTCCGAGTACGACCGCTTTCCGTGGTCCATGGCGGCCCCGGCTCCCGGCCCTGGCACGTACGACGGCAGGCGCCCTCCACGCCACGAGAACTTTGGGGAGCCGATGCCGTTCGGCTCTACAGTGCCGCGGTTCAGTAAGGTGTGGTCGCTGCGCCCGCTGTGCGAGCCGCTTGATTTCGGCGGTGACGGTGGCCGCGGCCCCATGCGGCGGCGCGGGCGTCCGTTCATCCACGGCAAGATCCAGCCATCCAGCGCGCCACCGCCGCTGCCCCACCGAGACTACAACGTGCGCTACGACTGGCCGAAGCCGACGTCAATGGCGAACACCACCTTTGGCGCTTCCTCTCGCCCGGCGCTGCACCACCCGAGCGCGGTGCCTGGGCCCGGCACGTATTGCGGTCTCAATGACGCGGGCGGGGCGTGGCGCCGCTACGGTGCCTCCACCTGGGGCCGCGACGTGCGGTTCTCGGAGACGCTTCCGACATCTGGCTCGCCAGACCCCGGCAAGTATTACCACGACAGCACGCTTCTCAAGAAGACATTCAACACCACCATCGGCTCTGACACGGCGCTGATGCACTAGCGGCGAGGCCTCCGCTCACCACTGTTCTCATACCACGCGCTTTGTTCTTTGCGCAACACTCGTGATGTAAACTACAGCCGCACCTGAGCTTCTGAGACAGCGCCTCGGCGGCCAACGACTGGCTCGCGCATTTTCACCGCCAGGCGGACGAGGAGGGGGACGTGGCGGCGAAGTGTGACGGCCGTACGGGGCACCACAATGGCGGTGCTTTGTGTGGCGTCATGCAGTGAAGGGCGGCAGTGTCAGCTTTGACCTTCTTTCTATTCGTACCTGGCGCGTGTGCGCAGTTGCCGGATTGCGTTTTGCAGCGTGCTGAGGGTCCCTTCATGTACCATGTGCTATCTGATTGCTTTCCTTTGACACATCCTCTCTTTTCTTGCCATGTGCGCGCGCGCCGAGGGATCTTCCGGATTGCACGAGCTCCAAAAAAAAGGAAAGAACAAATGCTGCATTGAGTGTGGGCAGTGCGAAGTAGCTGGCATTTCGGCTCGCCTCTCGCCACGGATGCCCTCGAGGGCGCGGTGGCGACGCGGTGCGTGTTTGCTCGCCAGGCTCCACCGTGCGCCGTGCGTTTGAGCGGTCCCGGCTGCGTCCTCCTGCGCGGTTGCACCAAGCTACCTGCTCGTGCTTCCGGCGTCGCTTCCGACGCGTGCACTCAGGCACGCGCGCGTGGGCGTAGGAGCGTGACGGTCCATAGCCACCCAATTTGCAGGGGTGTTCAACCAAAGGCGTTGTGTTGGAAAGGAGAATTCTGCAGTGTGCAGTGCCTCACTCGCTCTCCCGCTCTCGTCCCCTTCATCCTCTGCTTCGCCGCCCCTCCACTGCGCACCGCTCCGAAATCCACACGCCACCGCCATGGTTGCCCCTTCTCCTCTTGCCCGCCCATCGGACAGGAGTTCCTGGCTCGCGGAGCGGACAATCGAAAAGCAGACTTCCCCGCTGCTTTTTTTTTTTTCGAGACCGAAGCAGAGACAAAGTACGTTCCGTTGCACGCGGGTGCTGCCAGGGTGTTGTAGGCTGGCTGAGGGAGCCTCTCCCACCCGTTGGTTTTTCTGTTTCAGCGCGAACGTCTCCTAATCTTCGAGAGGGTTCGAAAGCGGCGCTCTAGTAGATTCGCATCGCTCCCCGCGACATTCCTCAAAACCGCCTCCCGCTTCCGCTCCCCGGCTTCATTTGGTGCGCTGGGTGGCACGTGCGGGCGCTGGCGCCGAGGCTCCTTCTACGAGGATCTCAATCATTGTCGCAGGTGAGGCAAAGATAAGGAAAACACGAAACGAAGGCAGCGTCGGCTACCCATCCCCCCCCCCCCACACAAACGCACGCCGACTTGTCGTATCTGCTTTTTTTTTTGATCGTGCTTCACATTCTGTTTGTGCTTCTTGTGATTTCATTGCTGGCCCAGCCCCCGCTTTTCTACCCCTTCCCTCGCGCCGAGGTTCACGTGTGCACCCTCCTCGAGGCGGCCACCCTTCTCTCTCACCATGCTGACGCGGTGCACTTTCATGATGGCCCGGTGGACGTCGCGTCTGCCGCCGTATCTGCGGCGTGCCGTCCAGGCCGACCAGATGGAGATGGACTCGGCGCTGTCGCAGATGTACTCTCTGTGCGTGAACCCGTCCCTGGTGAGCAAGATGAGCCGGGCGCGGAAAATGACGAAGGGGCACTACTACCGCGACGACCCCGCTTTTCTGGTGCTTCTCCTGGCGTTTGTGCTTGTCGCCGCGGTGGCGCAGTGGCTGCTGTTCTTCGCGAGCGTCTCGCTCATCGGCTGCCTGTTCCGCTACGTTTTCACGTTTGTCGTGAGCGGCCTCCTCATGGCGTGCGTGTGGCGTGCCGTCGCAGTGCTGTATCTCTCGTCCGCGTCCGCCTCTGCACAGAGTGGTGACTTCATCGCCGACTACCTTCGCTCTGACCTGGACTGGCGCTACGCCTTCGACGTGCACTGCAACGGCTACTTCACCTTTTTCCTGTGGACTGAGGTGGTGGCGTACTTTCTGGCACCGTTCATGGGCGTGGCGTGGGTGGGAAATGCACCGGTCGCCGTCGGAGTCACCACGTACCTGTACAACATCTTTCTCGGCTACCTAGAAATCCCCTCGCTGAGCCATCAGCAGCGCCTGCTGTACCCGGTGCTCCTCGTCGGCGTGCTCTACTTTCTCTTCAGCCTCCTCAACATCAACGCTGGCGTGACGCTGTGGCTGGTAGGCACAACGGCCGTGGGGAGATCTCGGTGAGCGACAAAGGCGGCGCCGCGGCGTTGACCGGAAGTGTCATCACCCCCTTTTCTCTGGCACCCAAACGACCCCGGCGAGCCAGCATGCGGCTTCGAACAGGGACAGTCCCCTTGTCCTCCCACGCAACGTCGCCTGGGTCTCTCAAGAGAAGGATCTCGTCAGCGCGCGTGCTGCGTTGGCGGTGCGCGCTGTCCTTCGCGCATCTCTCGCAGGAGAAAAGCTGACCAAGGACACATTCTTGCCTTCTCCCTTGCACTCACCGCGCTTTCGCAGAGGTGCAGCGTGGTGCGTACATCGCTCCCCCCACCTCCTCTCGTCGTGCCCCGGGGGCACGAATACGGCAAGTCGGCGTCTCCCCTCCTCGCCTCTCACGAGCTCCGCCGGCTGCCGCTCTCTTCGTTTTTTTTTTTTTTGGTGGAGGCACGCCGACTGCCTGTGCTCCTCCCTCGACGTTGTTCTCTTGGTCGAAAGACAAGGCTCCGCGGGGCTCTGCAGAGACCGCGACGGCAAGGAGAAGACGCAGGGCTGCGAGTTTGGCACTTTGTGCTCGTGTGCCCGGTCGCCTTCTCTTCTCCCCTCTTCCACTGTCCTCCCCTCTCCCCTTCTGCACTCTCTGTCCCGTCCCCGTAACGGCTGTCATCATGGCACCCCGTTTTTTTTCCCGTGCCGGGTTTCACGCACAGTAGCCGCGCACCGCCGTGCCACTTGTCCAACGGCGTCGCAGCGGGGGTCACGTCACCCGGACGGAGATCGCACACAAACAGCGTCAGCCGCACACCCAAACGCACCCAGACACACACACACACACACATACACACCCGGGCAGGTATCGGCGTCTGCAGCGAAGTGGTGGCGGCGGCAGCCGACAAACAAGGAAAGGTCAGACGGAAGCGCCGACAGCGCCAGCAAGTGCGGTGCTCGTCAACACTCCTTGTGCTTTTTGACCTTCCCCGTGCCTTTTCGTCCCACCTCTTCCTTCGTTGTTTCTCTGCTTCGTTGTTTCACGGTAGGTTGCGGGCGTAATGCTGCGACGAAGCGCCGTCGCGCGGCGTTACCCGTTCAACAAGCGCGGCCCGCGCGAGCGCAAGTCATGGAAGCACCACGTCCTCACAGAGCCGCCCAAGCCGGTTGCGTGGCGTGACCCCAAAGTGTGGACGAAGGACTTGAGCCAGATGAAGTCGTTCGAGGCGCCGCAGTGGGACCTGTGGCTAAACCGCGCGCGCTCGCAGGACATGGACGAGGCACTGCAGCCCTTCATGGACATGCCGCAGTCGCTCAAGGACCGCCGCTACGACATCCCGTGGTGGGCCAACCCGTTTGGTGCCTGGTACCTTCAGAACGTCTTGTCCGTCGAGCTGATGAAGCTGCCGGGGCGCACCAACGCCGAGAAGATCGCCATTTACCGCGGCCGCAAGCACCCGGCGACGTGGGATAAGTCCAAGGAGGCGCTCATGGATGACGAGGTGCTTCTGAAGCAGATCGTCAAGGAGCGCTGGCGCACCCTCGAGTTTGGTGACCGCGACGCCGGCTACCCGTGTACGTTCAGTGACTACATCCAGTTCCTCAACGAGTGGTTCAAGTCGCTGGACGAGGAGGGCATGCAGCGGCTGCGCGAGCACTTCGACCGCAAGATTCGCCCTCTCCTCGCCGTCATGACGCACGTCGACCTGCTGTGGCTGGAGGCACTGACGCAGAACTCGGTGCAGAACAAGGAGCAGGTGGAGCGCCGCATCGGCTTCCAGACGTCGCTGGGCACGCCTGAGTTCTTCGACATGTCAAAGCGACTCCGCTACGAGATCAACGAGGACTACAAGGTGCGGGACGAGCTAGGGCCGGAGCTGTTCGCGCTCTGGAGCAAGGCGCCGGAGCGGTGGCCGCCTGAGCGGTTGGCGAAGATGTACGGCCTCGACTTCACGCTCGTGCGCAAGATTTTGGTGTGGCACCACTTCAAGGCGTGCTACGACGCCTGCGTTGAGCCGGACTGGACGCTGCCGAAGCGCCTCTTCGCGCTGGAGTGGATTCGCGATGTGCGGGCCCGCAAGCAGGGCCTCTTCTACGGCAAGCTGCGCTTCGCGGAGCAGAAGATTACTTTTTACAGCGACAAGTTCCTCTTCCGCGACCTGGTCAATCGGCGCGAGGCGAGCTACGCGAATGTCTGGGAGATGGACGACCCGTACCGCTTCCTGCAAACAGAGCAGGACTACGAGGACTACTGGGGCGACAACTACGACGTGTACCGGCGCATGTTTCCCGAGATGATCGGCAAGACAGGCGAGCCGGTGCAGCAGTACAGTCAGATGCCCGTCTGGGCCGGACCGCACCGCGACCACGCCAACAAGTCGGAGCACAACTGGATGTTCGCCGAGATCGGCGTCAATGTCGGCCACGAGCCGCTCAAGAAGCTCGAGCTGGACCCCACGAACGAGAAGCGCCGCCGCTTCGTTATTCGCCAGCCGGATGGCTCGCTGCGGTCAGCCAAGATGTCAGAGATGCGGGCGTGGTACTGGAAGGAGGAGTGGGCAGACTTTCGTTTCTGGGCGCCAAACATGGAGTGGGGCGTCGAGAACACGCCGTCGATTGAGCAGTACCAGGAGCACGTACCGGACACGCCAGACGCCGACTACCGCAAGCAGCGCCGCATTCAGTCGCGCCCGGTGAAGTGGTTCTACGAGAGCCACTACACCCGCACCGGCAACTTTGCCGGGTTCCAGCCGCTGCGCTTCATGCAACGTGGCACACAACGCGAGGTGCGCTGGCCCGACGTCATGAACGCCGCCGTGCAGATTGAAAAGAGCAAGCCCACATCCTACGTTTTCAAGTCCATCCCGGAGCTGTAGGCGACGGCCAAACGCCGGCGCCGATGCAGCTGAGTCCAGCTTGACCATCGGCGTCCGTCTCCCGTCGTTTCGCGTACCTAGAAGCGCTGCGCAAAGCGGCTCGTCAAGCGGACGCATGGGCCACTGCATTTGCTGTTTCGTCGACCGTGTGGTTGAGCTGCGCACGCATGTGTGTGTGTGTGTTGAGCTGTATGGGGCTGTTTGTGAGGTGGTGCATTTAATCACACACGCGTGTCGCGGCTGTGGCGCCGCTTGGCCTACGCTTTCTCTCCGCATGACGCTGCCTTCTCTCTCGGCGCGCTGTCCGTCTCGCGCGACTGCGTCACAGCGCAGGCGGTGCAACGCGCATTTGCCGGAGACGAGAAGGGGAGGTGCGGGCTGGGACAGCAGAACAGGCGGAGCGGCTACACGGACTCACGTGTTTCACAAAGCGTAGCACAACGAAGAAATGCACGGAGGCACAATTCCACCTCCTCCTTCACATGCGGGTGTTTCTGGCGCCCGCACACCCGCCCGCCCGCTGAGCTCCTGTTCGGTCTAGCGCGCTACTCGAGCCTGCGGGCGCAACGTAAGAGGGAAAGGGGGAGGGGGGAGGGGCACGGATGCGCCGATGGGAAAGACGAGTGTGTGCAGCTACAGTGCTGCACGCTGAGGGCAAGAGGCGCCAACACGCCACGCACGAAGCTCTTGCTGATGTGCGTGCCCACAGGCTTGAAAAACCTGTCACCTCTCCTCCTAGGACACAGTCTTGTCGTCCACGCTGTGCGGGGGTGTGTAGTCTTTCCATCATCTCTTCGCTGCGCGTCTCACATGCTGCAATGAACACCTTTCCCTTACTTGTGTATTCTCGTGAAGGAGCAGATTCACGGGGCGGCAGAACACAACTACCGCACACCTCCACTCACCCACTCACACAAACAAACACACACACACACACTCACGGGTGTACACTGCGGTGTGGGCAGAAACACTCTTGTCACTTCACCTCCTTGCTGATACTGCTGCACCCCCACCACTTCATCCTCTGCGTAAAACACGCGACTAAGCAAAGAAAAAGAAACGACAGCACCGACAACCACACCCGAACCATCGTAAGCTCGAACCATTAAGCGGCTGGCCCGCCCATCGCGCACAGCTACAACGCAGTGGCCGCGTCAAGCGACGCCGAGCGACAGAAAAGAAAAGAAAACGGAGGAGGAAAGAAGGACCGCACGGCGATGGCCGCCCCTCCAGGCTTTGCGGAGGCCCCGAGTGGCCCCCCGGGTTTTGACGATGCCGACGACGACTTCGTCGACGTTGACCCCGCCCTCCTGGCCGAGATGGAGGCGGAGGAGCAGCGGGAGGCACGTCAGCGGCACATTTTGGCGTGGCAGCGCATGAACACGGAGCGTTACGGCTTCCGCGCCGCCTACCGGGCCGCGGTGGGGGAAAAGGACCTCATGCCGCCCGAGTTTATCCGGAAGGTCGTCAAGGACAACGGCGACCTCGGCGGCAAGCGCTTCAAGTCGGAGCGCAAGCTGTGCGTCGGCATGCTGCCCTACATCCCACTCGCGCTTTTCAAGCTGCTCGAGAACATGCCGATGCCATGGGAGGAGGCGCGCTACGTGAACGTCGTCTACCACGTCGGCGGCGTGCTCACGATTGTCGACGACACGCCGACGGTGGCCGAGCCGCTCTACGTTGCGCAGTGGGGCTCCATGTGGACCAAGATGCGGGCCAACAAGGTGGAGCTGCTGCAGGAGGGCGGCGGCTTCCGGCGGGCCGTGCACAAGGGCGACGAGAACGAGCCGCCGCTAGACTTCGCCGACTACTTGATGGACCGCGTGCCACCGCCGCCGGTGCACGACGACATTGACGAGGAGGACAACGCAGGTATTGCCGGCTGGTTCTACGACCCGTTTCCCCGCCTCGTCTCACCGAACCAGATCCGCGGTCCGCGGCGACCCAACGGCTACTACTTCACGCTGGACGTCATGGAGGCGCTATACCGAGCCGCCTCGCCGATCCTGCCCACGCTCGACGACCGCAACTACTTCTACCTGTGGGACCTCAAGTCGTTCTACGCGGCCAAGGCGATGCACCTGTCCATCCCGCGCGGCCCCAAGTTCGAGCCCCCACCGGGGATTCGCGGAACGCAGGAGGCGGACGACGACTGGACGGAGTTCAACGATCTGCGCCGCATCATCCACCGCGACAACCCGCGCAAGCCGCGCTTCACGATGCTGACGGAGCGGCAGATCGCGTTTCCGTTCCTCTACAGCGCCGTGGTGGAGGGCGTCGAGCTGGCGCCGTACCACTACCCGCCGACCGTGCGCGTCGAGAACGACGACCCCGAGCTGCCGTGCTTCACGTTCCACCCGTCGCTCAACGCCATCAAGGCGGTCGAGAAGCGGTACACCGACGTGCCCCGCGCGCAGGCGGCGCTGTGCTCCTCCACGTGGACGCGTGCCGGCGGCCAGTACGTCGAGGACGCCACCGACGTGCGGCTGGAGCTGCCGGACGACTTCGCCCCGTTCCTGGCAGACCTGCCGCTGGAACAGGCAAACACCAAGGTGGGCCTGTCACTGCTCTTCGCCCCGGCGCCGTTCAACGAGTTCGAGGGCGGCATGAAGCGCCGCATCGACGTGCCGCTGTGCGACAAGTGGTACCAGGACCCACCCGACCTGCTGACGAGCGACGACCGCGACAAGATCTTGCGCAGCTATACGCAGCTGCTCAAGCACCACGTGAAGCGGTCGCTGCTGCACACGGTGCGGCAGCGTGGCCGCGCCGCCGCCGCGGCGGCGGCAACCGAGGCTGCCGTCCACGCGGACATGAGCGCGGCGCAGGAGAAGCGGCGGCTCGACAAGATGGCGGAGCTGCGCTACTTCTCCAAGACGCGCATGGAGTGGCTGGAGGCGGCGCTGCAGGTGGTGCGGCAGGGGCACAACATGCTCGTGCAGCTCATCAACATGAAGTGCCTGCCGTACGTGCACATCGACTACAACTTTGAGGCGAAGCCGACCCGGACGCTCACGACCAAGGAGATCAAGAAGAGCCGCCTCGGTCCCGCCTTTCACATGATCCGCGAGCTGCTGGGCTTCATGAAGCGGCTTGTCGACATGCATGTCATGTACCGCCTCGGCACGACTGACGCCCTGCAGCTCGCTGACGCGACGCACTACCTCTTCTCGCACGTCGGGGTGCTGACGGGGGTGTACCGCTACAAGCTGCGCGCAATGCGGCAGATCAAGCGCAGCCGGGACCTGAAGCACATGCTCTACAGCAAGTTCAACGTGGGCGGCGTGCCGAGCGGCCCGGGCAACGGCTTCTGGGGCCCGGCGTGGCGGGTGTGGGTCTTCTTCATGCGAGGGATGACGCCGCTGCTGCAGCGCTACCTGAGCAACCTCACCGACCGCGTCCTGCACGGCCGCGTGCAGAAGGGCAAGACGGCGGGAAAGAAGATCACCCGGCAGCGTGTCGAGCCGGACAAGGACGTCAACATCAAGGAGGCGTTTCGGCGCGAACTGCGGGAGATGCTGCCCGACAACGTGAAGAGCTCCGTGATTGTGACCATGGACCAGCACATGAACGAGGCGTTCCGCCACTGGCGCGCCGGGCTGCCCTGGAGCGTGCCGGGACTCGCCAAGCCGCTGACTGACCTGGTCGGCAAGTACGTCAAGCTCCGCTCGGAGGAGTACATCCGCACCACCCAGCTGCAGCGCCGGCGCATCGCGGAGGGCGACACGGTCGACAAGCAGGCCTTCATGAAGAACCTCGGCCGGCTGACGCGGCTCAAGATCATGGACGAGCAGCGGCGCCAGCGGCGCTACATGTCCGGCGAGGACGCGGCCACCATCATGGCGCCGGCCGAGGCGACGGAGATCTACCGCATGATGGCCAACTGGCTCAACGACCGAGGCTTCAAGAAGATCGCCTTCCCGGACCCCTCCAAGACGGCGGAGCTGTCGCTGCTGCAGCTCTCGCTGAACCGGCTGCGCGATCAGCACAACATCGCGAACCGGCTCACGGCAAACCAGCGCGAGGAGCAGGCCCGCATCGAGGAGTCCTTCAACGCCCCACACGAGGCGCTGTCCCGCATCGTCGACGCCCTCGCCCACCAGCGCCGCTTCAAGGATGTGGAGGTGGAGTACATGGACAACTTTTCGCACCTCTACCCTCTATACAACGTCGTGCCGCAGGAGAAGATGGTCGACTCCTTCCTCGATCAGTACCTCTGGTACAAGGCAATGAACGTGCAGCGGCTTTTCCCGAACTGGGTGAAGCCGTCTGATGTGGAGCCGCTGCCGCAGCTGCTGTACAAGTGGTGTGAGGGCATCAACAACAGCCCAGACATGTGGGATGTCGCGCACGACGAGTCGGTCGTCCTGCTGCGCAGCAACCTCGAGGACGCCTTCTACGACAACGTGGACTGGAACTTCTTCCGGCCCATGCTGGAGCTGATCATGGACAAGTCCCTCGTCGACTACATTGTCAGCCGGCACGACGTCGTGGTCGAGTTCAAGGACATGAGCTACCACCACTACAAGGGCCTCATCCGCGGCTTCATGTTCGCGCCCTTCCTGGCGCAGTACTGGGGCCTCGTCATGGATGTGCTGCTCCTCGGCACGCAGCGTAGCAAGGAGATGGCCGGCACCGCGACGAAGCCGAACCCGTTCATGTCCTTTTTCCGCGACCCGTACCTCGCCACGTCGCACCCCATCCGCGCCTACTGCCGCTACAAGAACGAGGTGTACGTCGTGCTGCGCTACACCAAGACGGAGGCGGACCAGGTGCGGCGCCGCTACCTGGAGGAGACCAAGTCCGACCCCGAGCTGCGCGCCGTCAACGCGTCCGTGTACGGCTTCAAGAACGCGAAGGAGTGGCCACGCGACGCACGCATGCGGCTCTTCCTGTCCGACGTGAACCTCGCCCGCGCGGTGCTTTGGGAGTTCCGTGGCCGTCTTCCGCCCTCGATGGCGGCCATCACGGAGGCGAACAGTTTCGTCAGCGTCTACTCCAAGGACAACCCGAACCTGCTGTTCGAGATGGCGGGCTTCTCGGTGCGGCTGCTGCCGGTCGTGCGCACCGAGACGGACATCCTCGAGAGCGAGTCGATGTGGAGTCTGCGCAACCACACCACCAAGGACATCTCGTGCCGCGCCTTCCTGCAGGTGACGAAGGAGCACGTGAACATGATCCGCAACAAGGCGCGCCGCACCGTGATGATGGTGGGCAGCTCGACGTTCCACAGCATCGCCGCCAAGTGGAACGCCTTGATCACGGAGATTGTGCCCTTCTATCGTGAGGCCATTCTCGGGACGGAGGAGCTGCAGGCGATCCTGGCGCGTGCCGAGCACCGCATGCAGGCGCGAGTGATGATGGCCCTCAACTCGCGCGCCAAGTCGCGCTTCCCACCGGCAATGTTCTACGCGCCGTCCGACCTCGGCGGCCTGGGCATGCTCTCGGTCGGCCACTCGCTGATTCCGGCCAAGGACACGGTGTACTCGAAGACGACGAGCACCGGCGTGCAGTTCTTCTACGCGGGCCTGACGAACGAGGAGGGTGTGCCCATCCCGAACATCCTCCAGTACTACACGCCGTGGGAGACCGAGATCAAGGAGAGCGAGAAGGCGTGGCTGGAGTTTCGCAGCCGCGAGCGCGAGGCCAAGGCGCGTGGCGGCCGCGTCTCGCTCGACGACATCGAGGACATCATCGACAAGGGCATCCCACGCATCCGGGTGCGCTTCTCGCGGCACGCGCCGCTCTTCCACTTCGACGCCGGCTTCCGCGCCCGCATGGAGTTCCAGCGCTACCTGGCCGGCAAGTACCTCAAGAACTGGTGGTTCCACATGGAGCACGACGGCAACATCTGCGGCGGGGTGATGGAGCGGTACCGGGCGGACATGAACAACGCCCTCGGCGGCGTGGAGGCGATTCTCGAGCACAGCCTCTTCAAGGGCACCGGCTTCCCCTCCTGGGAGGGTATCGAGTTCGACCGCTCCGGCGGCTTTGAGAACACGAAGAAGGATACGAAGCTGGCAAAGCAGCAGCGCGCGGGTCTGAGCAAGGTGCCAAACCAACGTTTCGCGCTCTGGTGGAGCCCGACGATCAACCGCTCCGACATCCAGGCCGGCTTCGAGTCCAAGGTGGAGACGACCGGCGTCTTCATGTGCGGCAAGCTCGAGACGATCAAGAAGTCGCTCATCAAGATCTTCAGCGGCTCCCTGTGGGAGAAGTCGCACGGCGCCGTTGTCAACGACGTGGCGAGCAAGCTGAAGGACACCCTTGTCGACCTCGGCGCCGCCTCGGTGACGCTGCAGCAGCAGCACCCACAGAAGTCGTACACCTTCACGAGCTCGGCCGCTGACGTCGTCCTGGTCAGCGCGGCCCGCTGGTCTGTCACGTCGAAGCCGACGAGCCTGGCCGACGAGGCGGGCGACAGCTACCAGCACAACACGACGTCAAAGTTCTGGATTGACGTGCAGCTGCGGTGGGGCAACTACGACAGCCACAACATCGCCGAGTACGCGCGCAAGAAGTTCTACGAGTACTCGACAGCGCGCATGTACCCGTTCCCGGCCGGCATCGTCGTCGCCATCGACCTGGCCTACAACTGCCACAGCGCGTTTGGGTACTGGATTCCTGGTATGAAGGGGTTCATGGGAAAGCTGATGCCCGTGATCATGAAGAACAACATCACCCTCAACACGCTGCGCGACCGCATGAAGCGCGACCTTGGCCTCTTCAGCTCGGCCCCGACGGAGGCGAGCCTCTCGGACACCAACATCGCCGAGCTCTTCTCGAGCGGCATGCGGACCTGGATCGTCGACGACAGCGCCACGTACGTGACAAGCGAGCAGCCCACACCCGACGGCGGCAAGAAGTTCAAGTCGGAGAACGGCGCGGTGCTCGTCTTCGAGCCAGTCTCTGGCTCCCTCAAGATGAGCGTCGTGCACCGCAGCGTGTTTGCCGGGCAGAAGCGCCGCTCGAAGCTGGCACGCGAGAAGGCGGCGGAGGAGATTGCGTCGTGGCTGCGCAGCTGCCCGCCCAGCGAGCGGCCGAGCAAGATCATCGTCACGCGCTCGCGCTTCCGCCAGACGCTGCACAACATGCTCGTGCTCGACTACCCAAACATCATTATTGGCCAGAGCGACCTCAACCTGCCGCTGCCGATGGTGCTGCGCCACAGCCGCCTCGTCGAGCTCCGCATCGCTGCGATGGAGAGCAAGGGCTGGGAGTTCTGCATCTACGACGACTGGCAGCAGAGCCTGCAGTTTCAGCCGATCACCTGCTTCAACCTGCTGAACCTCGTGCTTCGTGGCTACCACATCAATCTGCAGCGCACGCGGCAGATCCTCGTGCCGGACCTGCACGTGGAGGTGAGCGCGGCGCACTTCTGGCCAACGTACGCGACACGGCAAGAGTGGGAGCAGGTCTCGATCCGGCTGCAGGAAATGATCATCGCCGACTCGGCGCGCCGCATGAACGTCAGCCCGAAGGACTTCACCGAGAAGGAGAAGGAGGGCATTCTGCTGGGCAAGCGCATGGCCAACATCGAGATCCAGCAGGAGGAGATGAAGGAGATCGAGGCGATGCGGCGCACGAAGCTGGCCGAGACGCAGACGGTGAGCGTCGTCACCGGCAGCGGCGACGTGGTGAAGCGGAAGGTCAAGGCCGCCTTCGACTTTGGGGCCACGGCGCTGGACAACAACTGGCGCCCCCGCTCCCTTGCCGACGCCGCCTTCCTCGATGAAAACACCACCATCACGTTCGACGCGGCCGGTGCGACAGGCGCCAGCGACCAGCTGATTTTCTCCGAGGACGCCGTGCAGAAGCTGCTGGCGTGCTGCGACGTCAAGGTGCAGTGCTGCGCCTACATGTTCGGCCACGCCCTGCCCGACTCGCCCAACATCAAGGAGGTGCTGTGCATCATGGTGCCGCCGCAGTTCGGGACGGCGGTGGAGGCGCGCACCCCGCCGCGCATCCCATTCGACGCACCGGCGGTGGCAGAGGCAAACCTGTCCTTCCTCGGCCTCCTGCGCATCGGGGAGAGCGAGGCGCAGCTGACGTCGCACGACCTTGCTCTGCAGGGCCGCGCGCTGGTGTGCAACGACGGCATGGTTCCGCAGGGCTTCCTGACCGCGGTACTGGAGATGTCCGAGGAGGGGGTGACGGTGCGCTGCTACAGCACCACTGCCGACGGCATCGCTTGGGCGCAGCAGGAGTACGAGCGGCTGCTGAAGAAGACACCGGAGGCAACGGACCCCGCCTTCTCCTCGCCGTGCCGCGGCACCCTCTCTTCGGAGGCGCGGTGCTTCTTCCTGGTGCCAGCGGAGCGGGCGTGGAACTACTTCTTCAAGGGCGCACTGTGGCGCGAGAACACCGAGTACGACGTCGTCGTCGACGTCCCGCTGCCCTTCTTCCACGCGCTGCACCGACCCGACCACTTCCTCAACTTCGCGCGCATCGGCGACGCCGCGGAGGCGGCGGACGAGGCCGACGCCAACGACGTCTTCGGCAACGAGGCCGGTGTGGCGGGCGCGTGACGCGTGGTGGTCACTTCTGGAAGACGCTAAGAGTCAGAGCGAGCGTGAGCGAAGTGTGTGTGTGTGTTTCTGTGTGATGGCGCACAGTGCTACCTGGAGGACCGGCTGGTTATAACACCTGTCACGAGCAGCGTGCATCAGCCGCATAGATGACCGCGCTTAAAGAAGAAACGAAGCTCGTGAGACAGCAACCGAGAGCGGTAGCATCGTGCAGGAGTGCTAATGCGATGCGCAGCGGAATGAAGGTTGCCGCCCGCGTGCCAGCTGGGCAGCAGCTCACTTACTCCGGTATCCCAGCCTTGGTGAGATGCGGTGAGGTTGTGGCCCACGAAGCTCACGCCGCGGGGTGTGCCCCACATACACGTTTTCTCCACCTCGCTCGACGACCGCGACAACAGCATTTTTTAGCCATTGACCGCTGAGGTGTGAGCGACAGCCCGTGACACGTGCGTGTGATCGTCGAAGAGAGGTGGGCGGGGGGAAGGGCACCACCGTGACAGTTCGAAAGGAGCACTCACGCCGGGCGACAACACGAACCTGCCAGCCGGTCTACCGCGTTCACGCAGGCCTACATCTTTCCAACTTCCTTTCACTCCTCTCTCTCCTCGCACTGCATTTTTTCACTCTCTTTGACTGTACACGGAATGCGCGGCGTGCCAACCCCCCCTCCCCCCAACTCCGGGGCGACTCGCACTCTCGCACATTAACATCCACGGCTACGCGCCTCACGGCCACGCGCGGCTGCCCAAACCTGCACCGTCAAACCGCATCCCCGCTCCGCTGACCGCGTCCTGAATTTAGTTGCTTCGATCCACTCCGCAAGAAAACAGAAGCACTACTCAGACGTGCCCTCTCTCCACCCACCCCCACCCCTCCGGCTGTGTATTCCTTTGTAACGCGGCTTTGTCATTCCTGCTCACGAGGCGGAGGCCTGCACATCCCAGCTGCAAGTGATACCCAGCAGGATACACCGATCGCCACCTTGCCCCAGGCGCCGGCGTGTGCTGTCCTCGTCGAGAAAGAAGTCAACGCACCGCGCGCCATTCTCGTCTCGCCTCCGTCCCCTCGCCTTGAGGAGTCAAGCTGCGACTGGGTTTCCTGCTGTACGGAAGTCACCTTCTCTTGCGCGAATCCGCGCAGCAAGTATGTACGTGGACAGGGCGCCGTCGCACGCCGGCACGATCCGCATCTCAGTAGCCCCACGAAAGCTCGAATCGCGTTCAGCGGTTTCGCTGCCTCTCAACCTGACGCCCAGCTCTCCTGTCGGGTCTCCGTCGCCCAAGTCCGCGTCCTCCCATTCGGTGGTGCGAGTTGGGATGGGCTTCGAGAAGGCGGAGGCGTTGAGCTGGAAGTTGACGGACTTCGACATGAAGAACACGCTCGGTACTGGCTCCTTCGGCCGCGTCCGTATCGCACAGCGCAGGGGCACGGATGAGTACTACGCAATCAAGTGCTTGAAGAAGCGCGAGATCATCAAGATGAAGCAGCAGCAG
>JASAOO010003453.1:0-65646 GCA_030849075.1 Zelonia costaricensis | reverse complement strand
AGACACGCCCACGTGCACATTCGCACCGACACACGTGCAGTTGCCGAACACGACGACCGGCACACGCGAGGCGCCGTGACTCCGGCATGACGCCGACCCGCACAAAGCGGAATCTCAGTGCGGGAAGCAAAAGAAGCGCCGCGATGAGGTGTAAAGGGTGGCTCGCAGCGCGGTGTCGTACAGAGTCGCGCCGCGCCTCTTCGAAAACGAATGTGTGTGTGTGTGTGTGTGTGTGTGTGTATGTGTGTGTGTGTGTGTTTGCGTGTGTGTGTATGTGTGTGTGTGTGTACGTGCGTGTATTTAGCTCCGTGGGCGCACCTTGTTTCTCCGCGCCCAAAACCCCACTTCCCCGTTCAGACACCGCGCCTGGCATTCCGCCATCTCCCATGCACAAAAGAGCGGCAACTGGCGCAAAGGGGCACCGATGTGCCCGACCATCTTTTTTTTTCTCTGCGCGGCCCGCAGCCGCGAGGGTGTAAATCGGGAAAGTGCTGCCCTCCTCTCGTTCTCTCCTTCTAATTCACCGTCCACGTCAGTGGGCATCTACAGTGCAGCACGCGACTCCAAAAGTAATAGAAAAAGGTACTGGCGACGTCGTCGCACCAGGCATGCTGAGTGCTGCCGAGGGGGGGGGGCAGGCCGGGTGACGACAACCTATTGCGCGAGTGCACTCTGCCTGTGTACCACACCTCTGGTTTGCGGTCGTGTGTGCGTGTGTAGGGGGGAGGGGAGGCGGAGGGAGGCGGATGGGGCACGGAGGCTGCGGGAGAGATGGGGGGAGAGAAGAGGTAACCTTCGTCGAAGTCACAAAAGAAAGAAGACAAGACAAACGGAGTCGAGTTTGAGAAGAGGGTGTCGAGGAAAAAGAGAACCAAAGAAGAACAAAAAAAAAAAGAACAGAGAGTGGAGAAACTCGTCATCGACGGCTACCGGAAGAAGAAGAAGACCAAATAAAAAGCGCACAGCGAGGGGAGGGGGAGGGGAGAGAGAGAAAAGGAAGTTGGTGTTCCGTTACGGTCGCGGGCGGTGGGCGTGGAGCGAAGGCGCAAGGAGCTGATGCGAAAGAAGAGGCGCAGCGCATGCCGCTATCGGGACGCAGCGGTGCGGCGATGCAGGTCGTGGTCGTGGTAATGAAGTAAGGGGACGGAAAGGGGCGACAGGGGAGGGACGGGGGGGGGGGCCAAGTGGCGCAGATCAAAGATGAAAGAGAACAACGAAGACGACGACAACGAGAAAGAGGAAAAAAAACATGAAGAGAAGAGAAGAAAGGCGTCAACATTGAAGCAGCCACGGCCCACATGAGAAAACAAAAATGCGAAATGCAAAGCAAACGGCTGGACGGCAGAGGCGCTTGTGAACATGAAGAGGCCCTTTCAGGGCGGGTCTGCACGGTCCCGTGCAGTCGAGGAACGGTACCCCTGCTGCCTCGCCTAGGAGACGGCGACAAGGAGGGATGCAGCAGCGGCCGCGAGGAAGGGAGAACGACACCCTCTGCAGGCTTCAATGCCGCTCTTCTTTTCTCTGTCGGCAATTAAGAACACACACGCACAAACGCACGCACAAACGCACACGCACACCAAAAACGAGCAACAGGGGGTGAAGTCAACAATGTCGCTGAGAAACCCCACCGACAGGGACGGCAGCGGCGCCTCCCCCTCCCCTCCCCCCCTGCCTCCTTGAGTTCATTCTACCTTACGCCAGCCAGCCCCCCCCCACCTCACCGGTTTGCTTTTTTTTTTGTGCGTGTGGTTGTCGCTTCGTGCCGGCGCCTCACACGCGGCTGCGAGCACACCCGCGAAGATGGGGGGGAGGGGGGCTCTGGGTATAACGAGCAGAAGAGGACGGGGAGCTGAGGGAGGCCCGCCGACACCGCTCGCCGATGGCGTGTCCTTCCCTCTCCTCGAGCGCAACCTCGTCCCTTCTTTTTTGTCCTTCTTTACGCCCTTGCCCGCTTTCGAAGCCACAGGGGCCAGCTCATCCGTGGGTGGACATCGTTTTCCTTTCTTTTTTTTTGCTTGCAGCCTCTGATGGCGTTGCTGCCGATCCAGAAGGACACCACAGGCCTCACCGTTTTACTGCCACGGCGTGGGCCAGGTGACGGTGGCACCCCTCGCGCCCACTCGCCGCCGATCCATTAAGGAGAAACGACTCGCCCATGCACACCAACGCAAGTCGGCACCCAACAGCATTATCACCGGTGCCGCCCACGCCAGCTTCGCCTGACGCTTTCTCTCTCTCTCGTACACGTGCCGGTACGTCACCCGGCGCCGCAGCCGACACCAACGCCCATCCCTACACACGCGAACAAGGACACTCCCACAGGAGAGAGAAGACGGTGGCGCGCGCAGCTCATCGGCGCGACAAAAAAAAAAAAACAGAAAGAGAGGCAGGGACTTAGAGCGACACCTTCCTCCTCTCGATGTGTCGCACACACACACACACACACACACACACGTGCACGCACCAGTTCCACACAGCATCCTCACTAGCTCAGTCCCCCAAGTCACGTGCACCGCCGCCCGACTCGCGCTCCGGCATACACACCAGTCATCCAGGCAAAAGGAAAAAGAAAGAAAGCAACCGCGACGCGAGAACTCGCCGCGGGCGGGGAGGAGAGAGGAAGCGCCCCCTCCACGTGTGCCAACTGACGGCATCAGGGTGGGGGAAGAGCGCTCTCCAACCCCCGCGCAACGCCGCGCAAAAACAAGACGAACGCGGCAGGAGGGGCCAGAAGGTGGAGAGCGGGGGGGGGGAGGTAGGCAAGGAGCCGGCACGCCGCCATGGCACAAAACTCGACCGCACGGCGGCGCCTTCGAAACACGAAAAAAAGGTGTGGGAAGGGCTCAAACAAACGCGACAGCGGGTCGACAGACAGACAGACAGACACAGACAGAGGGGGGAGGGAGGCGAGATGGAGTGGGAGAAGAAAAGGAGGCAAATAAAAATGAGGAGACGCTGTCGCGGTGAAGCGAAAAAAGAAAACCGACAAGAGTGTACAGTGGCGTGGCTAGAGGCCAGCTAGTAGATGTAGGGGATGAACTTGTAGGGGACCAGCTTCACGTACTCGTCCCACATCTTGCCGTACTTCGCGTTGCAGCGGTGCTCATCGCGGCGCTCGCGGTCGATGAGGTGGCCCAGGAAGAAACAGAAGTAGAAGAAGGGAATGAAGGAGTCGAAGCCGCACGCGCTGCCCCACAGCAGCGACATCACCAGGTCCACGGTGTAGTGCAGCTTGCGGCCGTAGCGGTAGAAGCCGTCGACGAAGAGCTCGCCCGCGGCACTCTTCAGCGTGCGTGGGTTCTCGATGTAGCGCCACGGCATCTGCGGGAACGCGTTGTTGCGGATGATCTCCATGGGCACGCCGCTGCGGCGCATGCGGAAGCGGTTCTTCTGCGAGTTGATGGTGTCCCACACGTAGTAGGCCGGGAGCAGGATGCAGCCCATCAACACCAGCGCCCACCGCGGGTGCTCTTTCTCCTTGAGCACCGTCTGGATGTACATGGACTGCATGCAGTACAGGAACGGCACACCGCACGTGTTCCAGTACGCCAGCATCCACCCGAACTTCTCGTAGTACAGGTCCCAGGTGGAGATGATGCACTCCTCGCCTTTCTGGATCGCGTTCACGTACAGGAGGTGTGCCACGATCATGAACACCATGTTGCCCGTGACGTAGCCCAGCTCGTTGTACTGCTCGGCGGCGCAGCTGAGGGTGAGCATCATGAGCAGCACCCAAGAGTTGCGGCACTCGGCAAACAGCTTGACGTCGATGTTGCCGGGCAGGCGGTAGTTGAGGCCGCTGCCCATGAAGAAGTCGTAGATGAAGTTGCCTGTCATGCGGATGCGGCGGTTGTAGCCGGCGATGTAGACCCAGACGGCGATGACGTCCGCCGTGATGGTGGCCGCTGTCAGGAAGCTGCCGTAGTTGCGGCGCAGCTCCTGCAGCGGGTAGATGCCGTAGTAGTGGAGCAGACCGACAATGACGAGCACGCAGTACCACGCCCCCACCGCGTTGCACTTGTACGTGAGGCGGTAGCCGTTCTCGGACGGCAGCGGCAGGCCCTTGACATACATCGCCGGCAGCACCAGCGCCAGCACATACTCGAGCAGCAGGAAGCCGAGGAAGATGCCGAAGGTCTGCACCGTCGGGCACGCGTGCTCGGCAAGGTAGGAGAAGAAGACGGTTTGCATCTTCTCGCCCTTGAGCATGTGGTGTCCTGGGTAGATGATCGTGCCCTGGAAGCGCTCAACGCAGACGTAGAAGTAGTAGATGAGGACGTGCGAGGCGACCATGATGCCCAGGGCACCGAGCGGGCCATTGAACTCCCAGTCCCCACGCCACGGGTCCTTCTCCGGCGTGAACTTGCGCTCCACCGTAGTGTAGTACGCCTCCTCCGCCGTGAGCGCGGCCGCACGGCGCGGGGTGCGGGCGCGCGGCTCGCTGGCCTTCCGCGAGCGAGAGCGGCTGCGGGAGCCGGCGCGGCTGGTGGACCTCTTGCGCGGCGGCATCGTAGCGTGCTGGTGAGAGACAAAGGAGTGGGGAGAAGTCGTACGGAAAAGAAGAGGAAAAAAATGGCGACGTGGATTACGGAAGGAGCGGGGATACAGCCCAGCCAGTGGTGGTCGACTGCTGGAGAAAGGAGGAAGGAGGATGCGGTGCGGTGCGGTGCGCTGCGGTGCGAGAGTGACAGTGTACAAGGCAATCCGAGTGTGAGAACGGCCAATGCGGGGCGGACCAGCGGCGACGACACGGACACCAGCGTAATCGGTACAGAAAGGCGGGGAAAATCCGAAAACAAAAGAAGGACGCTGATATCGAGAAGGAACCAAATTGAAGAAAAAAAAATATGCAGACAAAGAGTGAGGGCAATGCTTGACGGATGTTCACCTGCGTCGTAACGGCGGTGTGGAGGCACGCGGCAGTGTGTGCACACGAGTAGTGCACGCGGCAGGGAAAGAGGGGGAAGAGGGGCAGAAGGTTCGTTAGAGATGTTGCCGCGAGGGACGGGGAAGAGGTGCAGGGGGTAGGACGAGGAAAGCAAGCAGGTTGACCTCAAGAGTTGGGAATGAGGGAGGGGGTTCGTTTGCCGTTTGTTGGCCTTCGCGGAAGCACGCGGGGTGCCTGAGCTTGTGAGGCGAGAGTTGGGAGATAAGCGGTTGCACGGGACTCTTCTTCCCGCAGCGGACCAGGATGGGCCCATCAACCAGGCCTGCCGTTGCTTTAACTGATCTCGGTTTGGCGGGCTTCGCAGTCTACGAACGTGTCGGTCTGCGGGGTGCATAGGTTCACACACACAGACACACACACACACACGCACCGTAACGGATGGCCGTGCTGAGGTTTGTTTCTAGAAGTGCCTCTCCTCGGCAGCCTGTAGGTGTAGAGATGTGCGCCGAGACCGTGCATGGACAATGAGGCTCGCGGCAACTCAGAGAGAGGAACAGAAAAGAGAGGCAACAGCGGGCGTGCCGATGAGACCACACACACACAGACGCGGCCACCACCTGCGCGTCACAGGCGGCGACGTCGTGCTCACTTCGACATGGGGGTGTAGCTCAGCTGCAGCACTGCCTGCCCGCACGCCACGACCATTCCGCAGGTGCCACTCATCGACATGCACGGCCGGGACATTAGCGTCATGCGGGAGCCGAGGCCCTGCCCCGTGCCGACGCGGTCCTCGCCGGGCCGGCGCGCCGACACCGTCGTGCGGCGGAAATCGGCGATGCCCTCCGTCTTGGGCAGCTGGAAGGTGCGGATGTCGCTGGCCGTCTCGGGGCCCGTGCTCTCCACGTCCATCGTGTAGAGAATGTTGTTGAAGCCGCCGGTGCACACCTGCCTGCTCGAGAGGAACTGCACGTCGAACTTCTCGAAGAGCAGGTTCGACTGATAAATGGTGTCGAGGTCGCTGCGCAGGTGCGGGTGCAGGGCCCAGCGGCGCACCATGCCGCACTCCTGCACCCCATCGCCGCTGCTGCGCAAGGACGGGGCCGGGCGGCGCGGGCTCAACGGGCCGTTGCGCGCGCCGCCAGCCATGCGAATGTCCCACAGGCAGACGGACATGAAGTCGCGCCCGGCGATGTACCGGCCGGACGGGCTCAGCGCGCAGTCGCAGATGCTGTTCGCCACGTTGCTGAACGGCTCGTCCTCCTCGCGCATCGGGTTCGCGAACACCTGCGCCGCCTGGTCAGCCCACCGCAGCGTCTGCCTGGTGTCCACAACCCGCACGCTGCCGCAGGACGTGGCGACGAAGAAGAGGAACGGCTCGTGCGGAAAGTTGCGGACGGCCCGGATCGTCTCGCACAGGCCGTCGTCGTACGGCAAGCGCAGGTCGTACGTCTCGATGGACGTGTCGGGGTACTCGGTGCACCACAGCAGCACCGTCGCGTCGTCGGCCGTCGCGAACTGGTCGCTGTACGCGATCGGGCAGAGGGAGTGGATGTTGTACTCGTGGTTCATGGCGTAGCGGGAAACGGGCTTCATGGCGACCGTCGACGCCCGCGTGCTCGCCGTGAGCGGGCCAATGGTCTTGGTGCCGATCTTGTCGACCGCGCGGAACGGGTTGGCCGACTCCCGCACGGACATGATCTTGTACAGCTTCGGCACCTTCTCGTTCGCCGCGAGCAGGTAGGTGGTGGGACCGGACTGTGGCAGGAAGGCAAGCGCCGTCACCGTCGGCGACACCTCGACGCTGTTCAGCGTGTCGATTACCGGGACGTACGCCTGCTGCGCCACGTAGAACTCGTACGGGTCGCGCACCCGGTGGAGGACGCTGATGTGCCCCGGCGAAGACGACGACGGCGGCGCCGCGCCGCTGCCGCACCCCATCGCACTCGCCTCTGCCTCCCCGCTGCGCTGCATCACGTCGAGCAGGGTGCGGCGTGGGCCCGCGGCCATGTCGCCCTGCCGCATCACGACAACGCGCCCCGTGCGGTCGCCCACCGCCACAAAGTCGCCCTGCGTGGCAAGAGCGGAGACGTACTGCGACGGGTTCTGGTGGAAGGTCGTCGTGAGGTGCGCACCCGTCGCCGCCGCAGCAGCAGCAGCCGTGGCCGCCGGGGCCGCGCTACTCCCACCAGCGCTCGTCGGCGTCGACGGCGCTTCGGTGAGGGAGGCGCGGGCGGACGCGGTGACCGAGGCGGCGCGCATGTACGCCTGGAAGGGCCGGCCCGACACGTACACCTCCTCCGCCGTCACAATAGACACCGTGCTGGGCGGCGGCGCAGGGGGTCGACCCGCTCCCGCTGCTGCTGGTGCAGCTGGTGCGGCGGCTCTCGCGCCCGCCCCCGACACCGGCGTGGTGTCCTCAGGCGGCTGCGCGGCGGAGGAGGTCGTCGTCGGCGATTGGACCAACGCGCGACGCTTCGCCACGACAGCGGACGGGGAGGCGCTCGATCGCGACGCCGCCGGGGAGGGCGACGCCTCTGCCGGCGTGCCAGATGACCCTGGCGTGGTGGTCACCGGAGTGCTACCTGAGGGCGACTGCGGCACCGATTGCCGCGCCTGCTGATGGTCCACGAGTGTTGCCAGCGGCGCGGCCCGGCGCTTGCTCGGTGGTGAGCTGCCACCCGGCCCCATGCCGCCCAAATTGAAGCGGTCTGTCGGGGGCGAGCGCTCGCCGACGCCGTGGCGGGCCTTGGCGGCGAGAATGCGGTTCATCTCCGGGTCGGAGATGCCCACGACGCCGTCCTCGACGAGCGACATGTCGTGTGGGGAGAGGTGCGGCGGGGAGAGCGTGCCGGGGTGAACCGAGGCGCCGCCCGACAGCGTGGCGGCCGTGGCGGGGGTGGAGGAGGAGGTGCGCGGTGGCGGGGAGGCGCCGGCCGGTCCTTTGGCGGGCGGCATGGTGGATGCGACGCGGGGCGAGTACATGCCCGGCTGCCCCTCCTCCGTCAGTCGCTCCTGCACGCTGGAGGGACGCTTGTTGAGCGTGCCATCCAGGTTGAGTTTCGGTAGCATGACGAACGCGCGGTACAGCCTTGCGGGGGGAGAGAGAGGAGGGTGAATAGAGAAACAGTGGGAACGGGAGTGTGCAAGAGACCCACGGAAGCGGGCCTTCGTCACAATACGCCGACCTCCTTCGTGCGAGGAGTGCCGGGGAACGTTGGAGGCGGGGGTGGGGGAGAAACCGCCAGTGTCCACAGCCCCAGAGCAGAAAAAAAAAAAAAGACGCAGCCAGCACAAACGAGAGGAACATGATGAGAAGGAGATGTAAGTGATGAGAATGCCGCCACCGGCTGCAGCCCATGTGTGCGCGCAGAAGCTGCACAGCCGATCCAAGCGCGTCGGTGCTTCTCCTTGTTAGCTTCTACGGTGCGCGCAGACGGAGCTCCTCTCGTCGCGTTTGCTCGGCACACAGCCGCCGATCGAGGCAACACGCAGTCGTATGAGGGGCTGATGGCTACTCCAAAATCGCCTGCGCCGCAGACAAAAGAAGAGGGCGTGTCCCAGTAGGTGTGTCGTCGTCTTCGCACGTCCGTTCACGTGCGCACAGGCGGTTGTTACCTTCTTTCGTTCGTTTGTGTATGTGTGTGTGTGTGTGTGTGTGTGTGTGTGAAACAGCGGTTTTCAACTTACTTTCCCTTCTTACTGCACGTACTTCACCACCCCAACCTCGCCTCCTGCACCGTGACGCAGAACGTCGCAGGGTGGGTGAGCAACAGCAGTGAAGAGCCGAATCAGTTCAGCGGGCGCAAGACACGCATCGCAGACAGCGAAGAGGGTGGCGGGGGAAAGACCGAGGTTCTCTCGCACACTGCAGCAACTTCTGCCGCGGACAACACCCCTGCAGCACGCACGCCAACCGCCCCTCAGCTGCCCGCCTCGCCCGTGGCAGGTGGACGCACCGTGGGGCAGTCTCAGTTGCGCATGTCCTTGGCATTCGCCACGACATCCTCGTACGAGTACTGGAACTTCTTGCGGAAAGCAAGGTCCTGGAAGTCGTAGACGAGGCGGTCCTTGGTGTGCATGCGGTGGTGCACCCAGTCTGTCGGGCACTGCACCCGGCGCGCCTGCAGGTCGCGCCACCAGTACGCGTCCTTGTACTCCTTCGGCACGGGGATGTTGTAGTACTGCTGGTCTGGAACGAGGTGCGCGTTCTGTTCCCAGTGCGGGTCATACTTTTCGGCGTACGTGTCGTGGTCCACGTAGCGGTTGGCGTGCGCCAGCTTGCGGGGGTCGTACATCGGCAGCGCGTCCCAGGTGTACTTGTGCAGCGACTTCTTGTTGAGAATGCGCTTCAGCTGGTGCGAGAACATGCCCTGGCCTTGCTTGAAAACCACCGGGTTCTTCCGGGAAACCGCCGTCGTTCGCAGCATTCGCAGCGCTGTTGCTAAAACGTTGATGTTGTAGATGTGTGTGTGTGTGTGTGTGTGCGTGTCTCCCTACAAGGGTGCACAGGAGTTGGCGAAAGTGGGGTGCCCGCTCGAAGCGGAAACGTGTGCCAGCTTCAACAACCCAGGCGCTTCTGGCAAAGGTGTTGGGTAGAAAGCGGAAACCAAAGGGGGGGTCTGCGAATGACGCGCTTGGGGAGAACAGCACCGAGAGACCAGGGCTGGCACGACGGCGTCACCCACACAGCAGTGGAGGTACACGTGGAGCGCGCTGTGCAGCCCGCGAGCGTTTTGAGCGCACGTGACAACAAACTGAAAACGGAAAGAGACACACCGAAGTGGAGTGCGGAAGGAGTGACGGCACTTGGGGGAGGGGGGTGGGGGGTAGCGACGTGGTGCGCCGTGGGAGGGGAAAGGGGTGCAGCGCTCGATGAGGAGGAGCGAGGGGCCGCAGGGGGCTCACCGTCCGTGCGCTCCCAAAAAATGCGCTTCTGCAGCCGGATTGCAAGGTGTGGCCCTTTGAGCCCGCGGAGTTGCTGGTCTCTTCTATGTGTCTGGGAATTCAGTGCACCACGGCCCCCCTCCCGCCTCCACTGCACCGCTTGTGCGAAGAAAGCGTGTGCCTTGGCACGTTGCACGAGCACGACCAATGAGGGTGTGGCCCCTGTGCCTGCAGTGGGTGAAGCGGGCCGGCGCCTGACGAGAGTCTCCGCCGGGCTGCCTCACTGGCGCACTGCATGGCAGCCCCTGCACTTGCACTCGTTTTGCTGCTCACGTTTTCTTTTATATTCTTTGTTTGTTTGTTTTTCGGCGAAGAGGAGAGTCTATGCGTGAGTGCACGGTTGAGAAAAAGCCTGGCTGACTGGCGACAAGGGATACGCGGGCGGCCGCAGAAAGGGGTGAGACGCCGCCCCGTGGAAAGACAAACGGACAGGAGACACAAGCGAAACAAGCAACGGCAAAGGTGACAGCAACAACGAGCACAGCAACCTACGTGCAGGACGTAACGATAAAAAAGAAAAGAAGAGGTGTGCGCACAGCTCTTTTTTTAGTCTTGCTTTTTTTTCCTCGACGTCAACACGACACGTGTCCGCACACCACAGCACGGCAACACCAACACACACACAGCGCAAAGGAGGAGAGCACCTCGAAAGTAGGCAACAGCCAAACCCGATTTCAACGACAACAACACCAACGTCAACAGGCACTGGGTGCAAGGAGAGAGCGAAAATGGGGGGAAGGAGGAGGGACAGAGAGGGGTGCCACTCCCGCCTCCGTGACACCGGCGTGCACCAACACACGGAGAAAAAGAGACACGGAAGAACGAAGCTGCCATGCGGCTACCGAGCACACGCAAATCCCTGCAACGCCACCTGCGGCGAAGCCGTCAAAAGGCACAAACGCGCACGCACACACACACACACACACACACACACATGGACGTACGAAGAAGCCGCGTTGCCTTCACAACACCAAAACGAAACCACCACCGTGCAGACCTGATGCAGGGGCAAGAGTGTTTGTGTGTGTGTGTGTGTGTGTGTCTGTGGGGGGAAGAGGGGGGATGTTTGGATGTGTGGCAGAAAGCGATGGAGTCCGTTTGCGCTTCACCACGCTTCAACACCGAAACAAGAACCAGAAAAAAAAAGGCACCTTACGCACAACTGAGAAAAGAAAAGACACTCGGACGCACACGCACGCACACACACGCGCACGTGCACATGCGATCAAATACACACGAGCGCACATCAACGAGCACGTAGAAGTCGGCAGAACGTGTCAGCCTTGTATGAGAAAGGTGGAGGACCCGGAGGAAGAGGGGTAGAACGAAGGAGCAAGGTGGGAGCCGCTCTTCGTCCTCGGGTCTATGGTAACGGCCTGTCCCCCATCACGGCACGACAGGACGGAGGAAGGAACGCTTTGGGGGGTGTTTTGGTGGGGTTTCTATGGCGGAGGACCACAGGACGTGGATGCTCGTGTGGGTGCGTGTGTGTGTGTGCGTGTGTGCGCACCTGCCCATGACCTGCCGGGGCACCAGTGAGCCTGCTGCCTAGCGGCGGCGGTGTGCATGGAAGGTGCGGGCGGACGAGCGGATCTTCTTGGAAGCCATCGGCACGTGCTCGGGCCGGCCGTGCTGCGCCGCCGAGGAGCCGCCGTGCGCCGCAACACCCGCTGCGCCAACCACCGACGGCGCCGCCGCCGCCGCCGTCGCGGAGGGGCGAATGACCGGCGTCGGGCCGCCCGCACTGGATGGGGCGTTGACAGACTCCTCCACCAGGGCGCGCTGCACCTGATCGCGCAAGCGCAACAGCTGACTGAGCTTGTTCTTCATCTCCCGCAGCACCACCTCCGTCTCCTCGTCGTCGTAGTCGTGCGTGCGCTCCTGCGCCTCGATGCTGTCCTGCAAGTGCTGGATGTCCTTCACCATGCTGTCCAGCCGCACGCGCAGCTTCTCCGCGTCGGAGTGGGCCGCCGGGGCGCCGGGCGCCTGCGCCTCCGCCGCGCTGCTGTGCGACGGCGCCGCCGCCTCGTCGTCCTCCCCTTCGCCCGCCTCGGGGGCCGGTGACGCGGCGGCAGCCTTGCGCACCTCTTCCTCCATCTTGGCCGCCTCGTCGTCCTTCATTTCGTTCGCGAGTGTCTCGGCGATGCTCATCGAGGCCGGCAGTCCCATCGAGTCGCGGCCGGTGCGGCGCAGACGGTCCTGCTCCACGCGCGCCTGGCTGATCGCCCTGCGGCATTGCGTGATGCGGTCATTCAGCTTTGCCGTCACGGCCTTCTGCGTGGCGTGCTGCAGGCGCTTCTCCAGCAGCGAGATCTGGAAGCGCTGGTTTTCAACGTCGCTCTGAAGCCGGCGAGCGTCCGTGTAGGCCACCTGCGCCGCCTGTGCGTGCTCGCGTTCGCGCTTGGCGTCGCGGGTGGCGGCCCACGGCGCGTTAGACTGCACGGAGCCGATGCACTCCTCCAGCTCCTCGAGGTCGGCACGCGACTCGGCGAGCACCGCCATGAGCGTCTCATCGTCCTCGTCGCCCTCCTCCTCCATCTGCGCCTCCAGCGCGGCGATCTCCTTCTTCAGCCGCTCCGCCGCGAGGTGCAGGCCGTCGTACTGCTCCGGCGTGCACATGAACTGGCCGGCCGACACCGTCGTGGCCGACGACGCCGCGTCCTCCTCCTCCGTTGCCGCCGGTTGCTCGGCGGCAGCGTGGGTCTGCGAGAGCGGCGCCTCCGCCGCCGCAGCGGGCGCGCTGGCCTCCATCGAGTCCTCCTCCTCCTCCTCCCTCGCCTCCGCGGCGGGGCCGGTCTTCTGTGGGGCCGTGGAGTCGGTCTCGTGCAGCGAGCGCAGCTTCGACTGCACCTCGCGCAGCTTGCGCTGCAGCTCCTCCTCCATCGCCAGGGCCTCGCGCTCGGCCTTCTTTTGCCGCTCCAGCGCCTTGGCAGCCTCCTCCTGCGCGACGCGGGCACGCTCCCGCTGCTGCGCCAGCTCGGCCATCCGCCGCTCCCGCTGCGCCTGCAGCTGCGCCTCCACTTCGCGGGCCTTGCGCTCCGCCGCCTCACGTGCAAGCGTCTCACGCAGCCCGGCACGCTCCTCCTCCACGGCGCCGAGCCGCTCCTCGAGTCGCCCCACCTTGGCGTTGGCGTCTGCGAGCTGGCGGTCCAACTTCTCCAGCACATCCTGCCGACGGCTCTCCACCGTGGCCACATAACGACGGGCGCGGTCCGCCGCCGAGGACAGTCGATCGTGCAGCGAGGCAAGCTGCTCAAGGCGCGCGGCGGGGTTCGTGGCGGGGGTGTTCGGCAGGTCGGCGGTGTAGTCGTCCTCTTGCTCCTCCATCTCCGCCTCCTGCTGCTCCACCGCGGCGGCCAGCTCGTCCTGCCAAGGCGGGTCACTGCGGCTGCTTGCGGCCGGTGTGCGGTGCGACGCGGCGGCGGCACTCACGGCGCGGTGGCGGTCCTCCTGCGCCACCACCACGTTGCCGCCGTTGTTGTCGTCGTCGTCGCCGTTGTCCACCACCTCCTCGACTACCTCCACCTCCTCCTCGCCCTCCGCCTCCGCCGCGGCAGTGGCGGCGGTGGGGGCGCGCGTGGTGGGGGCAGCCGATGGGGCCGCGGCAGCAGCTGGGGCCGGAGAGGAGTGCGGCTGCCGCCGCTCCATCATCCGGGCCGCCTCGCGCTCCTTGAATGCCTGCAATGCCTGCTCGATCTCAGCGTCGTCATTGTCCTCGACGGCGCTCCCGTTTTTTGAGGCATCGTCCGTAAACTCCGGGGCCACGGGGTACTGCGGCTGCCCGCGCGGCACCGCAAAGCTCGACGCGCCTGTCCCCGACGTGGTCACTGTCGTGCGCTTCAGCTCCCGCATCCGCTCCAGCTCCTGCTCCAGGCGCAGCTGCTCGCGCCGCCCGCTGGCCAGCTGGGCCTGCATCTCCTGCGCCTTGTCCACGTTGTCAGTCGCCTGCATGCGGCGCCGCATGAGTGAGTTTTCGACCTTGACGTTGTGGTACGCGTTCGAGACGTCCTCGAACTTCTGCTGGTCAAACGCCGCCGCCGCCCCATCGTGCTGCTCACCGTCATAGGCGTCAGCAGTGTCGGCCGCAGGCATCGCGCGCCTCTCGCTCGACCGCGGCGCGGTGGGCGGGGCGTGCGTCTTGGGCACGGAAAACTCGCGAATCGTGCGGCCGCCCGGGTGGCTGGCCTGGCGCAACGGAGGCACGTTGTCCATGGCGTGCTGCAGCCGCGTTGCCTCGTCGCCGTCAACGGTGCTCGCCGCGGCCTCGACGGCGCCGAAGTAGTCGCTGACGGACTCGCTCTCAGCCTGGCGCATGCGCTGCGCCTTCTTCCCCTTGGCGGGCGTCGTCACGGCAGGGCTGCCCATGAGGCGGATCGACTCCGTCAGCGACGGCTCGGCGTCCACCGAGGCAGTGCGCCGCAGCAGCAGCCGACTCGCCGCAATCGGCGCGGCAGCCGCACGAGCGACCGGGTCCTCAATGGGGACCGCCTTTGGCTCGCCCGTGCCGGTGGTCTGCAGCTCGGCCATCTCCACATACTCCGGGAAGGCCGAGAAGTACAACAGGTAGTCGCGCGGCGACAGCATCTCCGGCGTCCAGCCGAACCGGCGGCAAATGACATCCATCGGCTCCCACGACATGTGGACGCTCTCGTAGCGCCGCCGGAGGAAGTCCTCCTTGGACCAGTCCAGGAGGAGGTCCGTGTCCTGCGAGCGGTAGAGCTGCAGGCCTGCGCAGGCGTCGCGGTCGCGCAGCGAGCTCTTCAGCACCGCCGGACTGATGCTGTGCGAGAGGAGCGACAGCTGCCGCGCTGTGAGGGGGTAATCGGTCAGCTGCAGCAACGGACGCACGCACTCGTTGACCGCCTCAAGGCTGTAGCGGCCGGCTGCGCGTGTCTCCTTGCGAAAGCGAATCATGTTGCGCTCCACACGGCGCAGCATGTCCATGAAGAAGGGGTGACTGCGGATCTCGGCGAACTCGTCCTCGTCGTCCGCCGCCGCAGCACCAGTCTCATCCTCGTTCACCGCCTCGGCCGCCGCAGTGGGGGTGCGGTCGTCCGTGCCGGACAGCGCCTCGAGCACGTCGTCGGAAGCGGCAGCCTTGCGTACCTCGCCAGCGCTTGACACCTCCTGGCGCTGCATGCTGCGCACCTCCTCCTTGCTGTAAATGCGCGTCACGTCGGTGTCGTCGTCGACGTTCGCAGAGGAGGCCGCCGCCGCCGCCGCCTTGGTGGCCTGTCCGCTCTGCCGGTGCGCTGACATAGCACTGCGCGGCGCGTCGCCGCTGGCGTTCAGGATGGGCTTCATGTCGGGCTCGCGAAAGTTGCTCGTGAAAGACATGCGCTGATCGGCCTTCTTGCGGAACAAGTCGTCGTACCGGCTCTTGTTGCCCCGTGGGACGGACGCCGGTGCGTCCTCGCCTTCCATCGTCGCCCCCTCGCTGGTGTTTTCTATGGTGGTAGTGGTGTTGGTGGCGTTCCCGGCAGCCGCGGCGGCCCGCTGCTCCCGCAGCATCTCCTTGCGCGACGGATGGCGGTGGGCCCCACTGCGGCTCTCGTACGTGTAGGGGCGCTTGTAGTTGCCCAGGTCGTCGCTGTACTTGGAACCGAACAAGCGCCGCGGCGCCACCACCGGTGCGGCAGCGGCGGCATTGCACGACGTCACCGAGCCGGCGACGACGGTGCGTGCCGCAACGTTCGACGCGCGCCGCATCATTTCGCTGTCTCAGCACACACGCTACGACTCGGGTGAATCAGCTCGCCAGCTCCTTTTACTTGTGTGAATGGAAGGGAGGGGAGGGGCGGGGAGGGAGGGGGGGACAAAGCAAATGGGCGCACGGGAGGACGTAAGATGCAGGGCAAGATTTCGCGATGAAACCCTTCACGTCGCGGAGGGGGGAGGAAAGCCGGTTGTGCGCCGCAGGAGGGGGGGGAAGAAGTCACGGCACGGGGACGAGAAGAGAGGGGTCTATCAGAAGTTGCGTGGGGGTCACGAACTTGATAAGGGCTCAACTAAGAGGTACACGGTGTTCTATACGTAGGGGGTTTTCGGTTCCTGCGTTTGTGTGTGTGTGTGTGTGTGTGTATGTGTGTATGGGCGTACACACGCTTCGGGTGCGCGTGTGCGTGGGTATGGGCACCGGAGCGGGCTGTGCCGTACGAAGAGGAGGAGGAGGAGGTTGTCGGGATAAGGACATTCAGGGAATGGGAAGCGCGGGAGGAGGAACAGGAGCCAAGAAGAGAGTTGATGCGCAACGGAAACGGCGACCGCAGTCGTGTGATCTGCTGGTGCTCCCTCACCCTCTTCTTCGGCCCAACCAAGTAGGAGGGGAGTTCTGTGAATGCGAGGTCGGTGAAGCGTGCGAAATGCGAGTGAGAAGTCACACTCTATGAGGCGACCTAGCAGTTCTCTTTGTGTCCACTTTTTTTGGTAAGCGTACACTGTACATCACAGGGCGGGGAGGGGGGGGGTCACGTCCGCGTCCGCCTCCGCGAACGCGCGCAATCCCGCGCCGGAAGAGGTTTCGACCGCAAAGAAAAGGGGGTCGGAGCGTGGTGCGGGACAGAGGGGAAGTGGGGTGCCGGTGCGACCCACTTGCGATCTGCCGGGCTTCCCATCTCCCACCGCGACAAGCACTGACGGCACGCAGCAGAGAAAGCAAAGTGGCCGCGCACCTCGAACCTGCGGGCGATGTCGAGCACATGAGCAGCGTCGCGGAAAGCGCGGAGTATGATTGCGGAAATGCAGCAGCCGATGACGGCAAAACAAGAAGCAACACCAGCGTGGTGACTTCAGTGGTCGGCGCCCCTCAACTCGCACGCATGGCCACCAGTGAGGATGCGCTGCGTCCCGTGTGAGACGCCGCTGTCACTCGCGAGCAAGCACCTCCGCAAAGTCGATGTAGTATGCCCGGTTTGTGGTAGGGTCACGCATCGCCATCCACATCTCCTCCGCCTCCTCGACAGACAGCGCGTCGTCGCCCTCGGTCATAAAGAAGCGAACATGCTCTCGCTCCAGAAACCCCCGCTGGTCCTTGTCCAGCGCCGAGAAGGCGCGCAGCAGGGTCGCCTCGTCATCGCGCACGCAGAGCGACGGCACAAAGCTCTCCAGCCTGGCCTCCGAGAGGGTAGCCTCCTCCTCGGCCTCAACGCTTTCGCCGTCGACCGCAGGCGCAGGACCGCCAGCAGCCGCGCTCGAGCGCAGTGTCGGCCCGCCAAGCGTACCGGTCATCATCGCGTCCACGAGTACGAGTCGCAGCAGCCGCGAGTCCACAAAGCCGGTGGAGGGGCCGTCGCTCTCCACAAGCTCCACCACAGCGGCCACCTGCTGGTTAGAGACGTTCAGGCCCAACGCCCGGGCCAGGTAGCCAACCTGCAGGGTCGGGAACGCGTAGCGCTCCGATGGGGGCGCCGCGGCAGCAAAGCCGCTGGTGGGCTGTAAGAGGGGCGAGAACGAGTTCCGCGCCGGCGCTGCGGTTCGCGCGCTGCAGATCAGCTGCGCGAGCTCGTCAAAGCGGCTACAGCACTTGGCGCGCCGGTTCGCTGCGCGCTGCTTCCCACCAAGGTAGGCGACCGCCTCGGGCAGCACCTCCGCCTCGGGCACGCGGGCGCGCTGGCGACTTGCGTCGCGCCTCTTGGTCATCGACCTCCGCGCAATCGAGGACCGCGCCGTGGCGGTGCCGGCCTCTGTCGGGGCGGGCATGCGGTGCGCTTCAGTTGCCTGGTGGCGCCCACAGCGAGGCACAGGGAAAAGCTCCCGCTGGCACGGCCTGTTGAGGGAAGAGCAGGGAAAGGTGAGGATTGGCGACACGCGCTGAATGGACTCCTCTTCTGGTGTGCGAAAGGAGTGACGGAGCGCGGGGGGGGGGGGGGGCCGCACAAGCAGAACCGAAGAGCGAAGGCAGGATACAGTACACCGCGAGGTGTTAGTCACATACGGAGCGTGGCCCGGGTGCGCGTGTGTGTGCGTGTTTCATCGCGCGAGTGCATCCTGCACACACACACACACACACACACACACCGTATCCAACAAAAAGGGGGTTTTGAATGGCACCTGCGAGTGGCATCTCCATCGCCGTTACGCGTCGAAGTGCCACGATTCCAGCACGCCGCCGCAACGGCAGCGTTAGGCTTCTTGTGTTATGTTGCGCAGTGGCGGCACTCCGGCTTTCGCGCCGTCTGCACGATCTAGCAAGGAAAAAAAGGACATGTACGGACGAATGCGGTGTTCTACCGCATAAAAGAGCTTGCATCCTCTCACCAACGGCATTCCATTCAAAAGAGACGCGAAAACGGTGAAAGCACCTCTGCCGCCCCCAGAGTCGCCTGTGCTTGAGCACGGTCATCTTCACACGAGCACGAGCATCTTGACCAGCAGCTTTGTCAACCTCGCGCTCGGTGACGGAAACTGCGCGCGAAGTGGTGGGCTTGCGCCGTAGATGACGTCAGCCAGGCAGAAGACCGCTGCGGAAGCGAAAACAGCGAACGAGATGCCGACGCGTGCTGTGGGCAGTGCCTCGAGCGCGGCGGGCTTCGCCGCAGCGCCGCCCGCACGCATCACCGGCGCGTCTGCCACAGTGAGGCAAAAGGTGAAAATGTCGCGCAGCTGCACCCGCGACACGAGCGGCAGCAGCTGGTGCCGCCGGGCGACGTCAACGAACGCGTCGACGCCCATGCGAGCGTCCTCGGTGCGGCGAGTGAGCGGGCAACGCGTCGCGTCACGAAAGCAGCGCCGCAGCTGCACGGCAAACTGCTGGAGAACTGCCTGCGCCGCGGCATCCGCCTTGTACTCGGCAACAACACTCGCCAAGGGCGGCGCCGCGGGCGAGTCTGAGGCTGCTCGCGAAAGTCCTGTCATCGCAGAAGTGTCCTCCGGCGGGGCAGACAAGAGGGCAGGCGAGTGAGCGTCACGGTGCGCACCAGAGGAGTTCAACAGCGACAACTGTGAGGCTTGGCGTCGCTGGATGCGGTGCTCAACAGATGGGAGAAAGTCGTGGGACAGAAAGACACAGAACGCGTCTGTCGCGACGGCGGCCTCGCGCGCGCCCGTCGTTGTAGCACGGAAGACGACGTAGAGCGCGCGAAGAAACTGCGTTTTTGTGATGGAGCGTTGGCGCTCTCGTGAAAAAGGGCCGCCACGCTTTGTTTCGTCTCCTCCACAGGAAGTCGTCGCACCTCCGTCACCATCGAAAACGCGCGGCAGCAGCAGTGTGCTGCCGAGACGCCGCTCGCCGTTGCGGTTGCGGCTGCTGGTGCCAGTGTTGCTGGAGGGCAAGTCACGCAGGACCGCCATCCAGAGCAGCTCTGGTGGCAACGTTCGTCCACACCGCCCCAGCCCGCTGTCGCGCACCATCGCCGTAAACTGATGCAGTCGCATCTCCGGCTGGAGCAGCTCCGCGTCCGTCACGTGGGCCAGCGTGTAAAAATCGAACACACGTTCAATGCGCGGAAGCAGGCGGCTCATGTCAACGCTGTCACTGAAACCGCTGGATACGGCGCGCTCTGTCGCGTGCGAGTTTTGGATCGGAAGCACTCTCGTTCCAGGGCGCGCAAGGCGCATGCTGAGTGCCCGTGCGGCCTCGGTAGATGCCCCTCGCGCCCCTTCATCTGCCGCGTCGAGCAGCTCCTCGGCGCGGATTGCTTGCTCACAGGCCCGCGTGAGACGGCGGATCTCCTCTTCCAGCCGATCAAGGCGCGATGTCGACGCCGCCTCACGCGCAGAAAAAGCGCTAGTGGCGTCGGCTAGCTGGCGCTGCACCGCTTCGTGCATACGCTCCAGCTCTGTTTCGAGGACCTCGCGAAGCGTCGAGACCTGCACACGAAGCGAAGTCGCCTCGTCCTGCAAGTGCGTGATGTGAGACTCCATGGACACCTTCCGACAGCGATGTGGAAAAGACCCAGCGTGTGATGGTGCCTTCACAACGCGTGGCGTGGCAGCTGCGCCGACAGGGCCAGAGCGAGACACTGCTGCGGAGGCAGAAAAAGCACACCCTGCCTTTTTAAAGGGGAGGGAGGGGCGGGCGCGGCGTGGGGGTGTGCTGTGCAGAGTGTGTCTCGTGAAGTCGGAGCAGTCGAGCCCAGTTTATTTAGCAAAGTGGAGAGCGCTCGCGTCCGCGATCGAGAAAGAAGTGGAAAGGTGTGAGCAAGCTCATGATTCATGGATAGCGCATCCTCTACCCAAGGAAGGCAGCTAGAGAAGCACAAGAGTGGGCGAGCTATCGCGTTGTGCGCCGTGCACAACGCATGACGTCACCGCTTGTTCTTTTAGTGTAGCACAAATGAGACGCACACCTGTCCCTCACCCTACACAGTTCATCCTTCTAACCCTGCAGCACCTGCGCCGAAGCGCGCCGAGTGCGCACACGCGAGCGCTGCGGTTCATTTCATGTTGCTCCTGACTGCACCCATCAACGAGTCTTCCTTTTTTCGTTTCACTGTTGCTGCTTCACACTGCGGCTTGGGCTCGCAGAGCAATTCCCGCGGGCACAAGGGTCGGAGAAGAATGGCAACCTTTCCTCTTTCTCATGCGAGGCGGTGAGCCTTTCCTGCGCGTAAAACGTGTGCGCCGTGGCAAAGTGAGGGAAAAAAACCGGGAGCTCTAGCCACATCTTTGTGCATTGCGCGTGATTGCAGCAAGCCGGGAAAACAAAAGAAGGATCATACATCAGCGCCAAAGAACGGAACACAGAAAAGAAGTGACGGCAGGCACGAACAACACTGATGTACCTCCGTAGAACGGTGACCCAAGGTATCTTCGGGCTCGTGCTTTCAAGCATGGGGGAAAAGCGTGCAGCTGAGCAGAGCGAGGTGCCAAAGAAACAAAAAAAAAGGAGAGGCGTGCAGCTTTTTTCTTCTGCTTCGCTAGTCGTGCAGATAGCACTGTCGTTATCCGTGGTGCGCTGGCAAAAGAAGAAAGAAAAAAACGGAGCTGTGTCTCTTGCTTTTTTTTTTGTCGCCGTTTGCTCGCTGCCCAAAGTCAACTTCGCGTGCCTCTGGGGTGTGAGTTGCCTGGTAGTCTAGGAAAACATGCCGCCAGCACTGTACATTTCCGCCCCTCCAGCTGGTGGGCCCTCGCGGCGGGCTTTTGTCTGCTTCATCACGTGCTGCAGCACACCATTCTGCAAAATACCAATACGCAACGACATAAGCTTGATCTCGGCCTGCACCTTCACAACCGCCTCCTTGACCTGGATCAGCGGTGTCGTGTCAGAGATCTTTGCCTGCCGCTCGGCAATGTCGCGCTTCGTCTGGTCGAGCAGCTCGCTCACCTGGTTTAGCTCCACTGTCATCTGCTGCACACTCTGCTGCGCGACGTTGGCTGCGTCGCGAGACGTGTTCAGTTCGCGCAGCTTCACGCGGTAGTCCTCCACCTGGTCGGAGAACTGCTGCGCGAGTGTCTGCTCACGCTTCTGGATGCGGTCGCGCGACTTGTCCATGTCCCCGGCAAGGCGTTCCAGCATCTGCTTCACGTCGGGGTACATGGTCTCGACAGCCTTCAGCAGCACCGTTGCGCTTTCGATCCGCGAGCGCCAGTCGTCCAGCGAAGACTGGCGCACCTGCAAGAGCGGGGCGACTCGCTCGACCTCCATCTTCCACTCCTCGACATCCACCTTCGGTGTCGGCGGCCGGTCGGCGTCGCTCTTGGTGTTGCGGCCGCCGCTCACCGCCCTAATGTAAACCTCGTCATCGTCATCGCTGTCGATAACGACGTTGTCTTCAATCTCGTCTTCGTTCTGTTCGTCCTCTGCGTCCGCCACAGCGGCCAGTTCATCGTACCGGTCCACCTGCCGGTAATCGATTGGCTCCACGTTGTAGCCAGAGCTGGAAAGTGCTGCGTTGACCAGCGCGGACAGCACCGCGAGTACGGCTTCGCCGCTGCCTTGCTTCAGACGAGTGGGTGCGATGTTGGGAATGGCAACGTTCATGGCGCGAAGCTCGGCAAGAATGGTCGTCGAAGAGGCGTTTGGGTCATCGAACTGGCCAGGCGCGCTGAACTGATGGCCGCACAACTTCATCAACCACGCGCACAGCGAAGTGAAGTAGTAAAACTGTGCGTTGGGGTTGTCAATCGACGACGGGCCCGAGAAGTAGAACGGGTTTAGCGGGCTGAAGGGCGGCCTGACGCTGCGGCAGAAACTAGTTTCGTAGTTGAGCATCCTAAGCTTGTCGATGATGTCCGCCATCGTGCTGTCGTCGACACCCAGCCCGCTGGTCGGCGCGCTCGCGACATCAGCGGCCGGCTTCTTTGGCGCCGCAGCCTCGTCCGACATCGATGAGAGTAAACGGCAAGATAAATCACTTGACAAGGAGCAGTCGGAAGTGCGCAACTCGCCAGAACCGACGGCGCATACGAGAAGGAGAGTGAGGAAACGAAAAGTGAGAGAAATTGCCGAGACAACATGCCAAGCACCGTGCGTCAAGTTCTCAGTGCAGGAATCTCTGCTCGGCGTGCAACGAGCTGCTGCTGTTTTTCCTCTTGCTGAAGAGTGGACGCGCCACGCGCTCCGTGGGAAACTGCAAAATGCAAGCGCGTCGTTGGCAATCCACTATGCCCACAATCACGCATTCTCGTATTGCCTTTGAGCACGTGCAGGAGCAGCAGATCGCTTTCACCACAGTGCACAAATAGGAAAAACCAACAGTACTCGTTTTTTTTCCTTTTGAGAGCTGAAGCGCATATCTGCCCAGCGCGAGCTCACGTAGAAGCGCTTGTGTGCACAGAAGATCTGCTCTTCTCTTCTTTTTTCTGTTGTGATTGTTTTTCTCATGACATCCGTTTGCTTTCCGAAAGGTGCACGTGGACAGAAACTAGTATACATTTGAGATGGCGAGGCTACGTGAACTCGGTGGGAAAGGGCAGAAAAACGACGTTTTCGCCGTCATTCGGTCCACCCCCCTAGAAACGAGGCTAGAGAAGCAGAACCGCGGGTGTTCCGTCAGCCGCGCCGTTACGCCGCAGCCGCCGATGCGTGCCGGGAGCAAAAAAAAAAAAGAAAGAAAAACATCAACAGCGTAGATCAAAAAAAAACCTGAGAGAGAAGACCAGTAACACTTCCGTGGTCCGCACCTACTCGTCGTCCTCGTACTTGGAGAAGAACAGCCTGTAGTTCTCCACAAAGTCCTGCTGGAGCGCGCCAGCGTTGCGAGCGCTCGAGGCCTGCGACGACACCAGCGTCCAACCGCCCTCCTCCTCGAGCGCGTCCAGCAGCAGCACCATCAGACGCGAGACACCCTCCGAGTCGCAGAACTGGCCATCCAGCTTGATCTTCCAGTGGTCGGGGTTCGAGAGATACTCAAACTTCGGCTGGCTGCTGCGAATGCTGCGCGTGGACGTCGTCGACCCCGGAAGCACCTCGTTCAGGCGCTCGATCGTGCTCTCCTGCACCGGTCCGAGGATCTGCACCTCGGGGCAGTTGAAGGACATGTTCACGATGAGACTCCGCGACATTGTGCTGAAAAGAGGGTGACGGAAAGTGATGTGATGCTGAGTTCTTCTCTTTTTCGTTTGCAGTGATGTGCCGCGGACTCGTGTGGTCTTTTCGTAGCTGGCGATGACAGCTTCTTTAAGATTTCCAACGCGAAGAGTTGAGAGACCTGTTTATGAGGCGCTAACGGCACTGTCGCGAGTATTCTTCCACGCCGTGAAATGGAGGGCCGCACAAAATGAGGAATTTGGCAAACAGAAAAGTTGACGCGAGACAGAAGTAAGCACCAGAGGGCGCATCAGCCCGACTCTTTCACGAAAAGCAAAACAGCTGGGACTTCGCGACCTCACCGAGGTAGCGGAGAGGCCTAGTAAAATGCGCTCGCGGCGTCCAGGGACGGCGGCCTGCCGAGCCACTCTTGCGATCTAGCGACGTTTCCTTTAAAGCGTCGGGGCCGAGCTTGCGCAAGAAGAAACCCACGTCGTGTGTCTGCCTCCATCTTTTTTTGTGTGTCTCTGTGCATGTGTGTGAGGGCCGCTCCAGCAGAGGCATGCAGTGAGATAAAGATCCGCTGTTAGCGTTGCATTCTTCAAATGAAGTAGCGGTGTCTTTCCTTCAGTTTCCTCTACAATTCACCGACAAAAATGCGGAGAAGACGCAATCGGAGAAGAAAAGAGCCGGCGTCCGAGGGCAGCCTCAGGGAGTGAAAAACTGCAGCGTTCTCTCCCAAGAGTGCGCGCTAGCGTGCAGCATGTCGAGAATGACGCATTCGTTGTCGTCAAGCGCCACAGAGGCGCGGATGCGCTCGGCGACCTGAAGCGCCTCTTTCCACCGGCTCTGCGCAGCAAGAGCGCTGGCCAGTCGATCCAGGTTCGTGATGCTGGTTGCCGCTGCGGTGTCCGTCAACTCACCGGTTGCGCCCTTTTGCGTCTGCTGCGCGGAGAGAAATACCGGTAATTTCAGATTGTAGTCCGCGCAGAAAACGCAGATTAGTTTTTGCAAACCGCGGTCCTGCACAAGAGCCCCTTGCAAACAAACTAGCGATTCAAAGCGGAGAAGCGCTGACTTGCTCCAAGTGTCTTCGGAAGAGAGGAGGAAAGTGCACGCCGACTCGAATAACCTCACCGACGTTGTCGCGGACCCCAAAGTGTTGAGCAGCTCCAGGCAGTCCAAAACGAGGTTGTGCTGACCTGCAGTAATTGCGCACCGCAGCAGCGAGCGCTGGAGCGACGGTGAGGCTCGAAAGCACCGCTCGTGCTGGCTTCTCTCGATGACCTCGTTGTACCTCTCCCCGTCGTGTACCAGCCGTGCCACCTCGTACTCGACAAGACGCTTTTTTGTTCCCGCGTCCACCACCTTTTGCAAGCTACGCACGCAGTCCACAGCTTCTTTCCACTGATGCCGCAAAGGGAACGCTCGAGCGACCGCGGAAACAAAGCCGCAGTACGTCGTTCGCTCCTCCGCCGGCAAAAACGCCGGGTTTTCTGCCATTTGCTGCGAGTCGTCAGAGCTTTCGGTGCTGCTCAGCGCGCTCTTTGAGATTTGCAGCTCGGTGGAGGTCCTCGCTGAGTTGGTGTCCAGCGGCCGCTCTGTGAGGAGACTCGCCAGCTGTAGTGTTTGTTGCCACAGACCACGGCCGACGAGACCTTGACCAAACACTTCTGCGAGCTCGGGCGCAAAAGGCCGGTCCTTGTTAAGCTCGAACAGTTTTATGGCAGTGTGCCACTGATTGTGGTTGACAAGGGCTTTGAGAAGAAGCGCCGTTGAGGGGACGTCTTCTGCGTCGAAAAGCGATGCCCACTGCTTCAGCTCGGCAGTTGCGCCGACATTGCGGGAGAACAAGAGACCGAGCCGCTGCGAGTGCTCGACCTCCAGTGGCGAGCCGCACTCCAGCAGCCCGCGCCGAAAGTGCAGCAACGCGCTCTCCCACGTCGCTGTGAAAAGGTGCGATGAAGACGACAGCGTCCCGCTGGTGGTACCGGAGAACATTGTGGTGCGACTCCCCGCGAATCAGCGACTTTGGGTTGTCGTCGTAATCGGAGAAAAAAGGCAAGTTCAGGTTTGGGGCAATGAAAGATGTAGTGTTGTGGTGGAGGGTGCGAATCAGTGGAGAAGGGCATGCAAGTTCGGCTCTAGCTTTACGACCTTCTTTTAGCTGTCGGCGCCGCACCGGGTGGTGGCTGCGAAAGCTTGCAGAAGGAACGCGTGCGCTCTGAGAGAGACGTTCAACCTGGTGCTACCTGCCTTGTTTCTTTGTGGCGATCAGCTTCGCCAAATGAGAGACTGCGGCTTCATGACTGTACACGGATGCTCCATTGTCGGTGTCCAAGGTACCTGAGGATGGAAAGGGGGGGGTAGGAAGTGCGGGAGATGGCACGGTGGGCGAGCAGAAGGAGGCGTACCCGCACGTCGAGCGGAAAGGTATGTCTTCGACACAGCTCAACTGCACGGGGGACTCACAGGTATTGGGTTTAGAGGGCGACGGCGGGGGGAGTGCGGCGACACTGTCTCTCGTTAAACGTCCCACACCCCTTTTTTGTTTTGCAAAGGTGCGAAAGCACACCTCTTGGCAGATGTCGGGATTCCAGGAGCGAAAACGAAGGGGTGTTGAGGGCAGTTGGTGACCACAGAGAGCAGGGCGGGGGGGGGGGGGTTGCAGCGCGCGGGCGGCAATTTTGCGCTCGCCTTGTGGCCCAGTAAGCGTAGAGGGGTTTGTGCACGCTTCTCGTCGGCGCCTTTGTCCTTGGTGCTTCACGGAGCCGTTTTCCGTGCCCCGTAGCAGGTAACTTCATACGTGCACGGTCCGCCTTGTAAGTGACACGCTTGGGTGCTATACTAGCGAGCACTCAAAGTGGCGCGACAAAGAACGGTGGCGTGTCGTTGCTCTCTCATTAGTGCGACCGATCAGGGTCATGCAAGCTGCTCGTTTTCTCCCGACCGCTTTGCGCCGCCCCATTCTTCCCGTAGAAGCAAAAGCGGACCACCCAAGCGGTGGACATTACAACGAAAAACACAGAAGCCATCTGGAGTACTACGTTCACGAAGACTGCGCCTGAATGGAGTGTATGGTGGCTCACGATCGCGTGCAGCAGCTTCGCCATCCACGTATGTCAAGCACCCCCCTGAACCTTCTAATAACTCTTGCCCTCATCCCTCGCATTTTGGCTTTTTTTTTTCCCGATCCCTTTTCTTCGGTGCGTCACGTCTTTTCGAATTTGGTTTCCCGTCGTTTTTCTTTTTTTGCTAGTTCGCCTGGCTGCCACGATGCGCCGCTCGTGCCGCATTCTGGACCAAACGTACGGTCCTCACAAGGCGTACAAGTACACGTACATGCCAGACCCGCGCAAGCTGGCCCCGATCGAGACAGCCATGCGCTCGGAGGTGCTGCCCGTCGTAATTCGGCCCCCCACCTCGTATGTCCCCAACCACGAAGTTTTCCTGGAAAAAAGTGACATTCACCGACTGGCTCCGACAAGCGACTTCAAGGCAACATTCAAGGACTGGAGTGACCTGATGACGTGCAGCAAGCGCGAAATGCGCACGCGCGGTGTGCCAATGGTAACGCGGCGTGCTATTCGGTGTGCTGTGTTGGCTTTTCAGAACGGCAACCCACCGGAGCGCTTTGACACCAAGGAGGAGTGGCTGTACTACAAGCAGTTCAAAACGAAGGACTACAGTTACCGCGTGATTCCGGAGCTGCCGGAGAAGTACCGACCTCACCAGAACGGCATCGATCAGGCCCCGGTGCCCGACTACAACGAGATCAATCAAATGCCGCAGTGGGCGGTCAAGGAAGAGAAGCGCCTCGCCGACAAGGCTGCTGCTGCGAAGTAGTGGGTGCGCTCTTTGTTGTCGCTTTGAAAAATTGCTGGGGCTCACCCGCAGCTGTCACATCTGAGGTGCTTGTGATAAGTGCTGAAATCAAAGAACAAAGAATAGAAAGGTGCCTGTGCACATGAGTTCCACCTCATCAGTGGGCGCCGGAAATTGAATTACTTAGCCTGTGGGGTGTGGCAAAAAAAAAAAAAAAGAGAAAGAGGGCTCTTTTTTTTTTTGCTCTCCACAACTGTTGTGCGCGGTGCTGACCGAAGTGCACTCCTACTGTTCTCGTACCGAGATGCATCAGCCAAGGTGTGCCACTTACGCTGATGACCCATGAATTCCGCTACTCCTCGTGACGCACAGTTATTATTATTTTGTTGCTCTGTAATTGCGCATCTACTCCGAGCTTTTACCGCGCATTGCTCGCCTCTCATTTTTTTTCCGTTCGGCTTCACTGCTGCCAGCGACCTCCAGCACGCAAACACACACACAGAAAAAAAAAACTGGACAGAAGAACTCCCCGCAGAGGTGCTCCATCAAAGCACCCTACACCCATCGCCCATCAGAGACTCCAAAGAGACTTCCGCACTCACAAGCAAAAGGCACACAAAAATGCCGTCTCCCGATGACAGTGTCGCGTACGAGAGCGACAGCGAAATTTCCGAGATGGACCCGGAGTCGGATGTCCTCGCACCCGTGCAGCGCCGCATTGAGGAGCAGCTCCGGAAGCACCTGCAGGAGCTGACGCAGCAGATCCACGAAACGACGAACGAGCTGTCCAGTGTGGAGAAGGAGCGCGAGACCTGTGGTGTGGATCTGTACAACGCGCAGCAGCACCTCGCGACGCTGCAGAAGACGCTGGAGGGGTACAACGAGAAGCGGACAGCCATCCAGCAGCAGCATGATGACAAGCTGCGCTCGCGCGAGGAGCTGTCAGCGGCGGCCGAGAGCGCGCAGAAGAAGGTGGACGATATGCAGAAGCAATACACGCGCTACCACGACGAGCTCGCCAAGCTGACTGAGACACTCCTGAAAGTGGAGCGCTTCAACCTTGAGCTGAAGGACGAAGTGGAGCTGGAGCGCCGCGCCGCTCACAAGACGGAGGACGACATCACGAACCTGGAAAAGGCGAAACTGCGGCAGGATGCCCTCATCCTCTCGATGCAAGAGCGCATCCGGACGCTAGAGAACGAGAGCGCGACACTAGAGGAGCAGATTGGCAGCCAGCGCGACGAAACGCGGCGCGCTCGTGAAACGCTGGCGGACGCGACCTCGGAGATGGAGGCCATCGTGATGGAGAAGAAGCAGCTCGTCCAGCAGTGGCGCAGCTCCTTGATCGGCATGCAGCGCCGGCAGGACGCGGTGCGCAAGACGGAGGAGGCGCTGGAGCAGCAGAAAGACGACCTCCTCGTTCTCGAAAACGAGATCACCGGCTTCCGGCGCGACATCCGCACTACCCAGACAGAGAACGCGAAGCTGACGGAGTTCATGGCTCGCATCGACAACGAAATTGTTGTTTTGGAGCGGCAAATGGACGGGCTGCTGGCGAAGAAGGAGGAGGCGGCGCAGTCGTACGCGCTCTTCGAGAAGGGCATCGCCAACGCCATCCAGGAGCGCAAGGCCGTCGAGCACAAGATTCGCGGGAAGGCAGCGGAGCTTTCAGAGGTCGAGAAGCAGATAGCCAAGCACGCCAAGGCAATCGTCGACATGGAGAACGAGGTGCTGGTCCACCTGAGCAAGCAGACGACGCTCAAACAGGAGAGCCAGGGTGCGCTACAGGACGTGCGCAAGATCAAGGACTCGATTCGCGCCAAAGAGCTCCAGGTGACTCAGATGGAGAACGAACTCGCGCGCATTCGCGTTGACACGCTGCAGTCGAAGGCGTATAACGAGACCCTGGCCGCTACCCTTGCTGACCTCGAGAAGGAGCTGCAGTCGCGCAGCTCGATGATCGAGAAGATGCAGGTTGACATTCGCCGCCGTAACGACGAGATCGACCGGAAGCAGAAGCAGCTGGACCAGCTCAACCACCAGTACGAGCAAATTCTAGCCGCGAACAGCGACATGCAGGGGGAGCACGTGGGCCCGCTGGAAGCAACGATCAACAGCCTCTCGAAGGCCATCACGGCCAAGTCAAGCGAGAACGAGTCCTTGCAGCAGGAGTGGATTCGCCTGCAGACCGAACTCGTCACGTACAAGAACACTATGAACGAGATCAATGAGGCCATTCTCGACGCCCAGGCCAAGGCCACCATTCTTTCCCAAAAGAAGGATCGCCTTTTGTCCAACATCAGCGAGGGCAAGCAGCAGATCGCGAGCCTGCAGAACAAATCGAACGCGATGCACTTAGAGATGAAGCGCGTAAACACGCTCTTGAGCGAGAACAGTGGAGCGCAGCGCAACGCCTCTGACGACGTGTTCTTGCTCGAGAACGACCTTGTCCGGCGGCTGGAGGAGAAGAAGCGCGAGGCAATCCAGCTCGAGAAGAAGGTGGATGACACGCGCCAGAGCAAGTCCGACATTGTCGAGCAGATCCTCGCGTGCGAGCGCGACATCATGTTCTGGGAGCGCAAGCTGCAGGTGGCGCGCGAGACGGAGATGGCGCTGGACCCCACCATCGGGCGCGCCGAGATTGAGAAGATGAAGAAGGAGATCACCTTCATGGAGCAGCGCATGACGCAGCTGCAGCGCGAGCAGAAGTTTCTGATTGAGGAGATGCAGAAGATGATTGACCACCGCGACGTCATTCGCACCAAAGGCAAGGCGATTCAAATCGCATCGCAGAAGAACAAGCACGGCGCCACTCGCATCGCTGTCGAGAAGGAGAACACGCGCCTGTTCAAGGAGCTGAGCGCGAAGCGCCAGGAGTCGCGCAAGAAGGAGAAGCTGATCAAGGACAGCATGGCCGAGATGGACCGCACAGCCGCGGATGTCGACCGCACGCAGCACGAGATCGAGAGCTTGGATGCCCAGATTGAGGACTTGCAGGCGCAGATCGCGGCGGCACAGCGGGAGCGCGAGCGTGCCGAGGACGAGAAGCGGCTCCGCCAGAACAACCTTCAGCGGCTGCGGGAAGGGGAGGCTGGCACGTACCGCCTCTCCTGCTATCCGGAGGAGTCGGAGACGGAGGCGACGCGGCTTGACGAGGGACGTCGCGCCGTGGCGAACATCATGGAGGAGCTGTCTGCCCAGTTCCCCGACCTCGCTCCGTCGCTGCACGATCTCATGACGAGCATTTGAGGAACAAGTCGCGTCGTGGCTTCTTCTGGTGGGATGCCTTTTTTTTTTCTGCTCGTTTCTCCTTCCGCTTCAACGCTGCCTTGGTGCGTTCCGAGTGGCGCCCTGGTCAGCATGGATGTACACTAAACACCCTCTTTTTCTCGACTGCCTGCCCTCCCTCTCTCCCCTCCCCACACGTTGCCCCATTCGTCCTCTCACTCCCCCCTCCAGGCAGCTTTCCTCTTACAGAAACCTGGCAAGGGAAGGAGCGTGACGGGAGTGGTGAGACGAAAGCCGATGTTTGTGACTTCGTGCGCGCTGCTGGCGCGCGTCGTCGTCGTCTCTCTTTTCTTGTTTTGTGCTGTTTCGGTCCGCGTGCCCTTCCCGCCCCCCCCCCAAGGCGAAATGCTACAAGAGTTCATCCATGCGTCGTGGTAGTTCGTGACTCTACCGAGCGGCAGCGGCCGGAGAGACGCTGAGAGGCAAAAAAGAAATGGCGCCATGCGTCTGTTGGATGACTGCACGACGGTGGTTGCCCTGCGCAGCGCTGCAACCTCTCGTGCTGATCCTGTTCTGTGGTTGCGTGTTTTCATCGAGAAGGATGCGCGCAGCGTCGCTCCATGTGCCCCATTCCTCTCTGCGCTTCACGCCCACTGTGCCTCTCTTTTTTCCTCGCTCCATTTCGCGCTTGCCCGACCGGCAAACTGTGCAACGCAGCACCAGTCCTTCACACCGTCACCATAGATCGAGAGAGTTAGAGAGCATCTTCAGTAGTGCCCCGCCACTCACACAGGTTGCTGAAACGGCTGCCCATGGCAAGCAGCTAAACTGGTTCTAAAAAAAAAAAAGGGTCAACAACGTACGTCTCTTTCTCCCCATCTATTATTTTACGCTTCGCCCCCCCCCCCCCCAGACCCGCTGCTCCTGCGCTAACAAAAAAAGTGAGTGCCCCAGTCCTTGCTCTTCCCCTTCGGTGTGCTTGTTAGCGCATCGCTACCTCCTTTTTTCTCCTTTTCGCTGAGGTCGAACTCGACACACGTTGAGCGTGTTTACCGCCACGACCATCGCAGCACGCTGCCTCGGTGCGAAGACAACGACGTGCGACATTTACACAGGCGCACACATAGGCACCCTCGCTGCTCTTGCGACTCGGCGTGACATGTCGGCGTAATGCAGCACAGCGTGAACGAGGTCTTGACGCCATGGACAGCGCCGCGCATTCTTCAAATCATGGAGGCCGCGTCGGCGTCCACAGGCAGTGGAGGCGGTAGCGGCGGCATTCCACGCGCTGGCACGTCGGGCGACGGAGCGGCGGACATGGAGGGCCTCATTAAGCTGGCCAACCACCTGCCAGACGTTGCCGGCCGCGCCATGGCGGCCCCGCTCTTCACGCAGCGGCCGCTGATCGACAGCAGCAGCAACGCGCTCGCGCCGGTGCTGACGTACACCGAAGCGCATCGCATGTGCACCGCCGCACTGGCAGCGCGCAAGAGTTCTTGGCACCCCGACGACGAAGCCCGGGTGTCGCGGGGTGCCCAGGCGGGCGACTCGCTGGCGCCATCGGAATCTCTCACGGCGGCGGCGGAGCTGGAAGAGGTCGGCTTTGCGGCCGAGTTCGCCGAGCCGTGCCTGCGCGGCTCCTTCCCAGACGTCGCCGCCGCACTGCGACACGTCTTTGGCGATGCGGCGGAGCGACCCTCGCGTGGTGCCGATGCAACACTGCACGGCAGCTGCGTCGGCGACGGCGACGTCTTGCAAGACACGCTTTGCGCGCTCCTCGAGCCGCCTCGCGTGTCACCCGCGACGGAGCCCGCCAGCCCCGCAACGCCACACGCCGCCAGCCGTGTCAGCGCGCCGCCCTCCAGCACCCTACGCCTTCAACTGCGGCAGCCGGCTGCTCCGGCCCCGATCGTGGCGGCGGGCTCTGTGGTGTGGGACCACCCGCTTCCATCTGCGAAAGCCGTCCCCATCGAGGCGCATTGCCCGCCCGGCCACAAAGCGTTCGACCAAAGCTGCGTCGCGCACACATTCGCGTCTGACGAGGTCGCCGAGCTGCACGCCGCGCTCGCCGCCCGGCCCGCTCCGCTGCAGGTCTTCACCGCGGCGGAGCTCAAAGCGCGGCGGCACCAACAGCAGCCGTGTGGAGCCACGCAAGGGGCAACCGCAGAGCCGGCGTCACGCAAGCTCGCGGTTGAGGCTGGCGCACCCCTGCACCCGTCGCCCTGCAACCGGCCGATCAACACGCGGGATGTGGATGAGGGCTGGAGTGGCTCCTCTGGCTGGAGCAGCCGCAGCCGCAGTCCGGCCAGCCGCGACGGCGAGGAGAGCGCCAAAGGAGAGGATGGCGGGGACGAGGAGCGGCGGCTCACCTCGCGCGATGCCGCTGCTGACGCGACCGAGGCGACCTCGGGCGAGCCGGAGGTCACCGCGCGGTCAGACGCGACCTGCTCTTCCGCACCCGCCCCGCCGCGGACGTGGGTGCACGACGACGACGGGGACCTGGTGCTGGAGAACGGCCGCGTGATTGTCCGCAAGCGCCGGACTCGGCAGACGAAGCCGCTGCCCCCACCGCTGCCGCTGCCGCTGCCGCTGCCGGCTGTCCTGCGCGGCTCTGCCATCAACCCGTCCTACCGGCTCGTTCTGAACAGTGCCGTTGTGTCGGCCGAGCACCCGGCCCCGCAGCACGCGTCCCTCGAGGAGCCAGAAGATGGGACCTCAACGAAGAAGCGCAGCATGGACCAGAAGCGCGACCGCGACGGCACGGCGGCGCCCTCGGCAACCCCTCTCTCGCCCACCGGCAATGCACCGCGGAAGCGGATGAAGCCCGAGGCTAAGGAGCCGAAGCGCGGCCGCAAGTCCGCTGCGGAGCAGGAGGCGAGCACCACCGTCTCGGGCCCGATTTCCACGCGACACGTGGCACGCTTGTCGGCGGAGGAGATCCGCGGGTTCATTGGCGGGTTGCGCGTGTCGGACTCGCTGCGGCGTGCGCTGCTGGTCGGCGTCGCGGTGGAGTCGACCACGGAGACGTCGTCCGCGGCGAGTCGTGACGAGGAGCGAAGCGAAACAGAGGCCGAAGAGAAGGCGCCAGCGGGTTCTCAGTGACGGGAGCTCGGTGGTGGTGGTGCATCACGTCTGAAGCGCTGCGGAAGGCGCACCTCCTCTTCTTCTCCGTCCGCTTCTTTTTCCCTTTCCTGGTGCTCTTCTGCTAACGTCACCAAACGCATGGAGCGTTGCTCTGCCGCGCCGAGGTCGCCGAGTTGACTTCACGCCGAGCCAAAAGAAGTCCTACGCCGCAGAAAAAGGGGTCGCCGTGAAGGTGACGGCGGGCGTGGCGAAGGAAGAGGAGACAGCGCTTCTTTTTCCGGTTTCGCCCGCGCCGATGAAAAGCTGTGGGCTCGCCGCCCGCCTCGACACTCTCGCAGTTGCGCTCTCTCACAGGGCCGTGCACTGTGCCACCGGATGCGTCGACATGGACGTCCGCCCCGCTGTTGCAGCTGCTGCCTTGGATTGCAAGCATGTTCTCCTCTACCCGACTCCCTCCTCCTCCCCCCTCTCGCAACGCTTTCCAGCAACGCCACACGCCTTTCCGCCGTTCACGCAGCTGCTCTGCAACGGTGCTGCTGTTGCGGCGCTACCCACACCTGCATTCCGTCTTTCCCTATTTCCTGGTCCTCCTTTCGTGACACACCATGAGTGGCGGCGGCATCTGGGCGCTGGCCGACAGTGACGCGCTGGCGGCCGACATCCCGTCGGGTGATGTCGTGGAGCAGATGCTGTGCCGCAGCCTCGAGGAGAACGGGTACAGTGCACACGGCTTCTGGCTTTGGCAGGCCGGCGCCATTCAGCAGCGTCGCCGCCGCGAGCAGCAGCAGCAGCGCCGCCGTCGCCCGCCTCGCCGCGAGCCCGGCTCATTGCCACTCGCAGAGGAGGGCAGCGCGGACGGAGACGCGGCGCCGCGCAGCGAGGCCGAGACGGCGGCGCTGCAGCGGGCCGAGGAGGTGCGCGAATACGTCGCGGCGCTGCTGCACGCCACGGGGTACCCGTACCCCGCCCCCACCGTGGAGGGTCCTGCGGCAGAGGAGCGCTCCGGCGCTTCGGAGACAACGGACAGGGCCGTGTCGGCATCTTCCACTGCCGAAGACGGTGCGGCCGGTCTACCGCCTCGCAAGGTCGGCCGCAGCGAAGGTGCCGAAGCAGCAACCGCCGCAGCAGCAGCCTCGGCGGCGCTGCCTGCGGCTGCTCCCAAGTCAGCCCTCGCCAAGCTTGTGGCCAGGGCCAAGGCTCAGCACGGCGACGTACTCGCCCGCGCGCCGGTGGTGGTGGCGGCGCCAGTGCCCACCCGGCCCGCCGCTGCAGAGACACCGGCAACCTCGCCGCCGGCGTCTTCGTCGACGCAGCAGCGTAAGCGGGTGCAGTTCGCGGACGACTCTGCGCTCGTTGCCGTAAGCGGCGGCACCCGTCGCCGCGGCCGAGCAGAGGACGACGCCGAAGATGATGATGCCGACTTTACGGTGCAGCTGCCGGGCCACCCCGGTCTGGACGCCACCGCGGACGGAGAGGAGGGCCCTCGGCCTGGTGTCGAGGCATCCACGACGGACAGCGGTGCCGACGCCGTGGCCGTCAAGCACCCGTCGCAGATGACGCGGGCGGAGTTCTTGAGCCAGTTCAAACGCGCACCGCGCCGCGGCGAGGTTGGCCAAACCGCAGAGGAGATCGCTGCGGCCGAGAAGCTCGGCTACGTCATGTCCGGCTCCCGCTCCGTCGCCTCGCGCATGTATGTGGACCGCATCCAGCGCCAGCTGCACGAGCACGAGGCCGCCAAGCTGCAGCAGCAGTTTCGCAAGGTCGAGGACGAGCGCATGGACGACCAACTCGTGCACGGGCTCGCGCAGTTCATCAACTCACGCAAGGAAAACTGAGCTCCTTTTTTTTCTTGTGCGTCCAGTAGCAGGGCGCGTTGCCATGCGTGCGTGTGTGTGTGTGTTGCCCAGTCACATCAAAGCGCCTGTGCGACCGCCGCGGACTCGACGGACGGCTTGCCGAGCGGCACATGTCGCATGTGTGCTCATTCCGCGTGGCGCTGCCTTGCGACGCGGCAATGGGCTGCATCCAAAGAGCAAAGTAGGTACTGACACCGGAGCACGAATGATGCAGCCAAAAGGGTCATCGCTGCTCTTCGGCGTGTAGCCTCTACGAGGTGCTGCTCGCTCAGGGGGCTCTGGCGTTGACGGGCACGGCAGAACGTGCATGTGTTCTGACTTCGACTCGAGCGATGCCGGCTGGCGGGCAAAGCGGCCGGACCACGGGCGGCACACCGCACCGCTTTTGCCTGCCTCTCCCTGTCCCCTCGCGACCGCTTGCGGAGGTTTGGATGGTGTCCCGTCTTCGTCCCCCCTCCCCGCCCCTCAAAACGAGGCCGTGCATGCCCATGCGTTGCGCCGCTTTTCACTGTCCTCCTCCACAACTCCACTCATGAATGCACACTTACTCGTCCGCGCACGTGCGCCCGCCGCCCCGCGCTCGACAGGATTTCAAGAACTGACGCAGGTCCTGCAAGCTGTGCACCCCGTTTAGCCAGGAGACACAGACACACGCACACCCTCGCACGCGTACACCGATCGACGGGCGTGGCGACTGACACTCCACAAGCAGCATCCGAAGCGCACCACCATGCCGCGCAATCTGAGTGATGCCCCGTCGCTCTCCGTGGCGTCGCTGCCGCGCAAGGCGGTCGTGATGGGGTTCGGCACAAAGCTCATCATTGGCCGATACCCCATCGCTGACGACGCTACACCGTCGCCTCACAACTCCATTGTCGTTGACGACGGCCAGGTGGTCCGGGCGGTGGCCTTCCTGCAGATCCCCGATGGCCCCTTGTGCATCGTCAGCGCGGGGGACAGCAAGTACATCAACGTCTACAACATCTCCTCGTGGAAGCAGAACAACCCCAACACGCTGCAGAACTCCTCGGACGAGGACGAGGCCCCGGACGCACCAGAGACCGGCGCGACGGCGTGTGCGGCGGCGGCGGCGGCAACGGCATCGAGCGAGGCGGCGCAGCGCACAAAGCCGGAGTACTGGAAGCCGGCCTTCCAGTACGGCCCACACACGAAGCGCATCACGTCGCTGGCCACCAGTCCCGAGGGCACCATCGTCTTCGCTGACAAGTTCGGCGAGGTGTACCGTATTCGCCTGAGCTGGTCGCCGTCGCACACGATTGAGGTGGACGGCGACGCCGCGAAGCCGGCAGCCTTCCTGCTGCAGCACTTCAGCATCATCTCCTGCCTGTACCTCTCCGGCCCCGTCCCGCGCCTCGAGCCGGTCGCCGCCTCGGAGGAGCGCAGCGGCGTCGCGTGCCGGCGCCTCTTCACGTGCGACAAGGACCGCCATGCCCGCGTCAGCCGCTACCCCGAGGCGTACGTGGTGGAGCAGTTCCTGTGGTCCCGCAGCAGCGCGCAGTCGGCCGTGACGTGCGTGACGGAGATTCCGTACATGGAGGACGCGGCGGTGTACGACGCCGCCTACTACGACACCGCGGCGCGCGTCAACAAGCAGAACAAGGCCCTGAACGCACCGTACTCGTACTACGCGGTGGGGACGCACGCCGGCGAGGTGCACTTCTGGGCGGCCAAGAACGACGTGCCGGTCACGAGCGACGCCGAGACGTTCCGCCTCGTCGGCACGTTCAGGCCACGCGGCACGGACGGACAGCCCACAGACCTCGGCCCAGTTGTCGGCGTGACGGTTCTGACGAGCGCCATGGACCGCTTCGGCCACCCGCGGCACCCGCGCGACTGCTCGCGTGGTGTGCTGGTCGCCTACGAGCAATCCACCGACGTCCTGTACGTGCCCATTTACGACAACATGGGGGCCCACAGCATGCACCCTGCCATGGTCTCCGCCACCCGCTTTACACTGGATGCGAGGCCGGTTGCCATGGTCGGCAGCAACGTCGCGACGGCCTTTGTGCTGAAGCGCAACGGCCACGTGTCCTTCGTGCGGCTGTGCGACGTCGCGCCCCCGGCGAACGGGGAGCCGGCGAAGACGTGCAGCTTCAACGCTAACATTCACGTTGAGGTCCGTGAGCTGTCCGTGAAGGTGCCGTACCTGGAGGAGCGCATCCAGGCAGTCATGTGCACCCCCGTCGACGCAGACGGCGCAGCGGCAGGGGTGTCTGAGCTGGAGGCACTGGACGTGTGCGCGGTGTGGCGCTACGAGGCGGTTGACCCGCGCACCCGCCGGCAGGGCAACGGCGACGACGAGGGCGGCGAGGACGGCGGGTCGAACGACAGCGGCGCCGACGACGGCGAGAGCGCCAGCGCGCCTGCGGGAAAGAACGGCAGTAAGAAGAAGGCCCGCGTGGAGGCTTAACGCGGCGTAAGTGTCCCACGCATCTTTGCGTGTGAGGAAACCCACGGGCCACGCTGATGCGGGCTTGCACCTTTTCCTTCTTCATTTTTGGGCTGCTCGCTGTTGGCCTCGCCGCCGCGGCCCCCCTCCTCTCCCTCTCTGCGCCCTCACATACGGCTCCGTGACTCACTCGTACGTTTTTTTTTCTCCTCCTCCGTTCATTGCGTTTGTTGCCCCTGCCACGTGGCTGCATCGCATTGGCTGGCGTGGTGTTGGCGCGCGGACTACGGAAACGAAGCGGGCAGGGGGTGCGGCGGCGGGCTGGGGGGGGGGGGGGGAAGGGGGATGGAGAGGGAGGGGGCGGCGGCGGCGGTGGCAATGGCTTCCTCGCTACCCTTCAGCCCCTTCTGCCACAATACGCATACACGCGCACCCCTCCCTCCACCAACGCACACTTGTTTCGAGTCTCGCGGTGTCCCCTCCCGTCCTTCCTCGTTCATTCCACAGTGTTGCGCTGTGCTCCTCCAGGGGTGGACGGGTTGAGGTCGCCCAACTTGTGGAGGTAATGCGTGCCACTGAGGATGCCCGATCTGTGCCGATCAGCTGAACTGCTGTCCGGCTGATGGTGGTGGGGTAGCTGGTGTAGTGCGCGCAAGCAAGTGTGCGTGTTTTCTTTTCAGTGTAGGCGTGTGCGGCGCTCCTCGGAGGTCTGCTGCACCGTGGGAAGGATGCGCGCAGCCGTGCTGTTTTCTCTACGAAAAAAAAAAAATGGCGATTCAGGAGAAGGCCTAGGGGGGACAGCCCTACAAAAATAGAGACGATAGGATCCCACTAGCGCACTGCCCCACCCCCCTTCCTCTCCCTGTGCGTCAGAGCCACGTTCTCTCTGGTGCTGCTGCTGAGTGGCACGGAACGCAGGAAACCACAAAACAGTACAGGCACCGGAGGGGGGGGGGGGAATGTGATTGACGTGGAACGCATTCCGGTGCACCGCGGTCTACATCGGCTTCTCCCCGGCACGTCACAGCACGGTTCCCTATGCGGCTTCTGGTGGAGTTGCTCTCCCGAGTGCTTGACTCTTGCCGCAACGCCACTCGTCACTTCACCGCCCCTCACATTTCATGTTCGACACGACGGTCCTCACACACACACACACACATACACGCATACAGATTGTGCTCGCACGAGACGCAACATCGGCGCAGACGTCGTCCCCCCTCCCAACCACCGCTTCTTGCCCTCCCCACAAGAGCAGCGCATCTGACAAGTTGCACTGTTGTCTTCTTTTGTTTTTCGCTACCACTTCAGTTTTTTCCTTCTTCAGGGGCTTTGCATTGCGGAGATGGGGCAGTCGTTGAACCCGCTCCGGACGCACGACGATGTGCCTGAGGACGTCAAAGCCGCTATTCCGCCAATCGGCTACACGCCGGCACCGGCAGAGAGCCGCCCACAGGACCACGAGCGCTGCGAGGACTGCGGCGAGAATTTTGGGTGGTTCTGCTACAGCACGAACTGCGACTGGTGTGGCCGCCAGCTGTGCACGCGCTGCTGCCCCAACCGGCACCTCCTCAATGGCAACCCGGGCTGCACCGAGTGCACGCGCAAGGCGTTCCGCATCCGCCGCGAGGAGATGCTAGAGGACCACCTCGAGAACGCCGGACTGCCGCCGCAGCACCAGCAGGGGCCAGCCGTTGGCGTGCCGCTCACAACCGCCGCTGCAGCTCCAGCGGAGTCCCAAAAGGCGTACGCTGTGGCGTAGTGAGTCCGTGTGGTGCCTGCCTGTTTGACATCGCGCATCTGCCTCGTGTCGACGCGCTGCTCCTGTCCTGGTAGCTGGGGGGGGGGCTCCGCACCGCAGGCTTCGATGTGGACGAGTGCGATGCTGGTGTGCTCGGCTAGCTTGCCACACCCTTATTCACGCCCTTCCGTCTCTACAGGACCACCTCGCTTCCCCTCCCGCTCTTGCACGGTGTACCACGATACACGGCAGGCAGGCGGCTGCGTGCGGCGGCGCTGTAGTGCGGCAAGGTGAAGGTGACGGAGGGGCGAGAGCGATGGCGGCATCACCACACCACTCGCTCGCTTATCCTTACAGCCGGGCTGTGTGAGTGGGAGCCCCGTACTCCAGGCAAACTCCCTTTTTTCCTCCCTTCTTGTACTTAAAGCGCTACGCAACGGCGCTGCTGCTTCACAGGTGAACGAAATTGACAACAGCCACCAGCGCCCGATCCGCGCCGAGATGGACGCGCGCGCGCGAGCCTCAGCACACGTCTCGGCCTCCGTGGCGGAGTGAGTGCCCAGCTCTGTTGCGCAGACGTCCTCGCGACGCCGAAGCAGCTCACGGGTGGCTGCCGCGATCTTACCCAACCTGATAACCAGGCAGCCCTACCTGATGACTTCACAGTGCCGCCCTCGCCCCCGCCCCCCCGCCCCCCCCTCTCCCTCCCTTCTGCGCTTGCCCTCTCCGAATGTCCTTCCACCGTTCGTTGCGATGAGGCCGCAGTGCGTGAGGGCGCCATCACAGCAAACACCCATCACGCGACGCAGCGCGAAAAAGGGGGTCTCTGTCGGGGCGCTCCCGCCCTTCACCACTTCCTTGCCAGCGTTCGGCTCCCCGTGAAACCTTGGCGCACCTTTTTTTTTGTTTTGCTGGGCCTCTCGCTGCTGCAGCCGCCACGTGCTCGGCACGCGCGCGATGCGACGCATTGCGGTGAGCCATCTCCTGCGCGGCGGCGGCCTGCGTCAACGCAGCACGCCGTCGCGGACGTTTCTCGCCGTGGCACAGGAGGCACGGCGGCAACATGCCGGCGTGGGCGCCTCCCCCAGCGAGGTCCCGCGGTACGAGGTGGTGAGCGAGCCGACCGCAGCGGTGGAGGTGCGTGCTTGGCGTGCCGGGGTTGAGGTGGAGCGGACGGCGGCGGAGCAGCTTCAGCGCATTTCGCGGATGAGCCCGAGCATCATTCCCGCCCCGGTGGCGGTGATGCCAGACGTGCACGCCGGCATTGGGTGCACGGTCGGCCTCGTGCTGCCCACCGTGCGCGCCATCATACCGGCCTGCGTCGGCGTCGACATTGGGTGTGGCATGATCGCCGTGGAGACTTCGCTGACGGCCGAGGACCTGCCCGACTCGCTCGAGGCACTGCGGCTTGCGATTGAGCTCGGCGTGCCGCACGGGCGCACTCACGGTGGTCGCAGTGCTGCGGATGCGGGCAGCTGGCGCAGTGGCGTGCCTAGCGCCGTGCAGCAAACGTGGAAGACGCACCTGGCCGCCGACTTCGAGGAGCTGTGCCGCCGCCACCCCACGCTGGCCAACACGAACAACCTCAATCACCTCGGCACGCTGGGCACGGGCAACCACTTCATCGAGCTGTGCCTGGATGACAGGCAGCCGCGGAAGCACGTTTGGGTCATGCTGCACTCCGGCTCCCGCGGCGTTGGCAACCGCATCGGCTCCGTCTTCATCGAGCTGGCCAAGAAGGACATGAAGAGCCGCATGGTGCACCTCCCTGACGCCGACCTCGCCTACCTCGACGAGGGCACGCCAAACTTCGACGACTACATATTCGCGGTGGAGTGGGCGCAGCGGTACGCGTGGTGGAACCGGCAGACAATGCTGGACGCCGTGCTTGCCGCGATGCGCGACTGCATCGCCACCCCTTTCACTACCACCCAGGCTGCAGTCAACTGCCACCACAACTACGTCGAGCGTGTCCGCGTCCCGATCGCCGCGCCGGGGTCCGCCGCGGCACACGAGCAGGACGTGTGGCTGACGCGCAAAGGCGCCACCTCGGCGCGGCTCGGCGAGCTCGCGGTGATTCCCGGCTCGATGGGGGCGTGCAGCTACATTGTGCGCGGCAAGGGCAGTGCGGCGAGTTACTGCTCGTGCTCGCACGGCGCGGGACGGCGCTACAGCCGTGGCGAGGCGCGCCGGCGCTTCACCCTCGCCGACCACGAGGCGGCCACGGTGGGCGTTGAGTGCCGCAAGGACAGCAGCGTCTTGGATGAGACCCCGGGTGCGTACAAGAACATCGACGCGGTCATGGCGGCGCAGGACGACCTGGTGGAGGTGGTCACGGTTCTCAAGCAGGTGCTGTGCGTCAAGGGGTAGGGCTGAGGCGTGAGGGACCCCACTTGCATTCCCGGCATGGTCGCACCTTTCTCTTTTTTCTTGCCGTTGCCGCCTGCCCCTGACGCGGCTCTGGTTTACGCCTCTGTGCCTGCATCTGTGGGCGTGTGTGTGTGTACGTGTGTGCAGACATCCTCGCCCTTCTTCAAGCTCCCCTTTCACACAACACCAAATCGCATGTATGTGACTCTCTAACCCCCATCGTTGCCACGCCGCAGCGAGTCTCGCATTGGCTCTCTTTTTTTGCTTGTTTCTTTTGCTTTTCTCGTCTTCACATGCGCGGCGGACGCCCACCGAGAACGCGGCGCCCCACCGCCTAGTGCCGTGCTAGTTTGCTGCCACGCATGCACAGGCGCGCCTCTACGCAACGTGAGTTGTCTGTGTCGACGCAGCTGCTGTTGCGCCGGTGCAGCTGGTTAGGCTGGCTGGTGTGCTGCACACTGGGTTGCGCCTCCTCTGCTCTTCGCTCCTGCGCGTGCCCGATGTGCACGCATCAACTCGAACTGAAAAAAAGTAGGCGTGCCCGATCACCGCGTGTGCGGCCCTTCCCGGCTCCTCCTCCTCTTTGCCCGACTGCGCGGTGCGCGCCGCTGCGGCCATTTCACTGACAGCTCACCGTGGCGGCCTACGGCGCTTCCTCAACGACGGTGCGCCGTCCTCAATCATCGAGGTGCTGCGTATGCAACAGGTGCGTGCCGGAGGCGTGCAGACCCCGCCGTGCGCCGCGCTGCTCCGGTCCACACGTCCCTTCGCGCTACGCTATCCCCCTCCTTGTCACCCCTCGCTCCAAACCCGCCAGCGCGTTCCCTCCTCCCTCTTCGTTCACGGTTGAGGACCCATCAGCGGAGGAGCGCCAACTTTCACGTACGCTTCACACTTGTTTCCTCCTCATTCACGCCTCGTTGCGGACACTGCCGCGCGGTCGGCACGTCATACACCGTCGCTGCCACACTCCCGTCACCCCGGCAGCTTCGGGTTGGCGTTCCTGTCGGTGTGCTTGACAGAGCAGCTAGTGAGCTCCCCGTCCTCTCACGCGGTGGAGCGGGTTTAGCCGTGCCCCTCCCCCCCTTCACACTTCCTTCCCCCTTCAGTCTCCTCTGCACCCATCGGCCGCCATGAAGCGCTCCCGTGAGGAGACGGATGTCGACGCGGTGCAGGACGACGCCGTGGTTGGCGACGCCCCGTCGCCGGCGCCTGCCGCGGCATCACCGCTGCCAGCCACGGGCCCCGCTACCACTGCCACCACCACCACCACCACCGGCACCGGCGGCGCCTCGACCTCGTCGCCGTACGCGCACTTTTTCGAAGCCATCTTCGCCGTCACCTCGCGCCGCAGCGGCTCTCTGGAGGCGGAGCGGGCCGCGCTCGTGTCGCGGCTGCTCGGCACCACCGCCGCCTCCCTCGCCGCCGGAGCCGCCGCTGCCGCGCCCTCGTCGGCCACCGTCACGGCGGCGGACGTGTCGACGCTGCTGGAGGACGACGTCGCCGTCTGCCTGGGCGGCTTCACGCGTGAGCTCGTGTACGAGCAGCTGGCGCGCAGCAGCGAGGAGGGCTCGCTGCTGCGGCTCCTCACGGTGGAGCTCGTGGCCAATGATGGCCGCACGCTCGTCCTGGCCGCTTCGCAGACACCGGACACCGCGGAGAGCGCAAGCGGCGCATCGCCGCTGCTGATGGACGTAGCGGCCGCGACTGGCGCCACGGCAGCCGACGGCGAGCGCACCGTTGCGCACCCCGGCGACTTTCTTCTTCTGCGCTGCCAGCCGCGGCCCCCGCCGGGGAGCGCGACCTCCAGCGACGACGCCGCGGCGTCGAGTGCGGCCTGCGCGACACACGCGGAGTTTGTCACGTACAACACGGCGCTCTTCTCGGCCCGCGACGTCGACTTGTGGCGCGACGCGGTGGAGGGGAGCATTGCTGTGGTGGCGCGATGGCTGGCGGCACTGCTGGAGCAGCCGCCGGGGCTCGCCCAGCTCGCCTTTCTCGAGGCCGCCGCGGCGTCCTCCGGCGCGGGCCGCGCGCAGAGCAGCGGCGGTGAGGGATGGCGCCGGACACTGCAGCTGCCGATGCTGCTGCGTCTGCGCCCAGATGCCATGCGTGACGCCGACCCCGAGGCGCTCGACCGGCTGCGGCGCACGATTCAGTTCGCGCTGCGCACCCTTCTTTCCGTGTTCCTCCACGTTGAGTCCGCCATGCGGCTGCCGCGGCTGTGTCAGCGGCTCGTCTACCTCTTCCTCGCCTCGCCGCTCTTCGTCGACGGCGCGTCGCAGGTGGCGCTGCAGCTCCTCGTGTCCAGTCCCGCGACGACTGCGCGTGAGCCTCTGACGCAGACCCTCCACGACGCCCTGCTGCTCGGCCTGCAGCACGCGAGCGCGAGCGACACTGTCGCGGCGGACACGGCCTTGGCCACGGCGGAGCTGCGGCGCAGTGCACGGCAGGCGGGCAACGGCTTCGAGCTTCTCCTCACCCGCCTTGCACACGCGTGGCTGCAGCAATCACACAGCGGCCGTAGCAAGCAGTCTGCTGTGGATGTCAGCGGCGCGGCAGAGGCGGTCGCGGACGTGCTCGAGGCGGTGGCGGCCACCGGCGTCCTCAAGGAGGTGCTGCGCTGGCTTCAGCTTGAGGACGACCTTCGGCGGGCGCGCGATCGCCTCGACACGGGCCGCCGCGGTGCGACAACCGCCGAAGACGCCACGGACACGCTGGCGGAGCTGCAGGCGCCGCCGACGCTGCCACAGATGCTGGACGGGCGGCGCCTGCAGGAGCGCGCCGTCGCGGAGCAGCTGTCGGCGCTGCGGGGGACCTACAACCCGTACCTGCACCACGAGGTGCAGCGTTTCCTGCGCGGCACGGCGCTGGCCGCCTACGCAGAAGTCTACGGTAGTGCCGCCCGCGCTGTGCGTCGCGTGGCGAAGCTGGCCGGTGGCGCAGCCGAGGTGGGCCGCGGCCGCGTGGATGGCGTCATCGCGGTGCGGCTGAGCGGTGTGGAGGCGGTGGGGCCGCGTGCCAGTGGAATGCTGGCGTACTCGCTGGCCGAGGTGCAGCACCACGCCGCGTTCGGGCTGCCGATGCACCTGTGTGTGCGCGGCTCTCGTGAGCGGCGCCACCAGGATGAGACCAAGGCACTCCTCTCCGCCCTGCAGGCGTCCCGCGTGTGCGACGCGGACGCCTCGCTCTTCGCCTACGCAGTAGTGCAGCTCAACGGCCAGTGGGCGGCCTTCCCGCTCGTGCTCACGCACTTGAGGTCAGACAACGCGGTGCGGGAGAAGAGCGGCAGCAGCGGCAACATTGGCATCGGCGCCTCGTCGTACCGCCTTACGGCACACGTGCTGCGCGACGCGGACATGCTCGCCGACTTTGTGCAGACGAGTGCCGCGACGGCCGAGGACGGGCTGGGTCAGGCGTGGGTGGTGACAGGCGCCGACGCAGCGGCGCATCAGCGGCGCGGGTCACGGCGGCGCCGCGCCGCCCTGCTATCCGCGACGGCTGCGGCCCCGCCGGAGCGGCTTCTTCCGTCCGGCACCCCGGCGCTGACGTACCTGGACTGTCTGCGGCGCCTCCACACGCTGTCGCTCAGTGTGCGGCAGGCGGAGGCCGGCGCCAACGGCCGGGGCCGTGGCCCCGCCGCCCCGCCCCGGCGCCCCGCAGGCGCGGCAGGCGCGACCGCCAGTGCAGGGCGTCCGTTCGTGGCGGATGCCGTGTCGGGGCTGTGGACGGAGCACTTCATGGACGGCGCGGTGCCGCGGCAGCGCTACACCGACGCCCTCACCCCGTCCGTCTCGGCCCTTCTCTCGGGAACGGGCAGCGCCGCGGACGCGTCGTCGGCGACGACGTCGCTGCAGACGCTACTCGCCTCAGTCAACGACGCGGTGGGCTTCTCTTCGGCGCAGGTCGAGGCGCTGCACTCCCTCACCGCGGGCCTCAGCATTAGCGGTGCGGCGGCGCGGGCGACAGGGCAGGACGGTCTTCCGGTGTCGGTGCGTGTGGTGGATGGATGCACCGGCAGCGGCAAGACCGCCGTCCTGTACGCCTCCGCCCTTGTACGCGGCCGCCTGCACGCCACGGCCCGCCAGGAGCAGCAGCGCAACGTGCAGGGCAGCCTGCGGCAGGCCATGACCGCCGTCAAGCAGGCAGCCGCGGCGCTGCGGCGCGCGTCTGTGGCCGACCTCTTCGCTGCGCCGGCGGGCGTGCGTGGTGGGCCGAGTCTGCTGGACGAGGCGAGCGGCGCCGCGACCGAGGCGCGCCGGCAGTACCAGCTGCTGAACGAGGGCTTTCTCTACTGCGCCACTCCGCTGCTGCTGCGCCCTGCTGTGGCGACCTCGACCGTCCCGGCTGCGGTGGCAGAGTTCCTCTTCCACGCCAGCGACGCGGGGTCTGGGTGGCCGCGGCAGGGCGAGATCACGTCGCTGGCTGCCCTCGTGCGGGAGTCGCACACCCGCTCCCTCAACGCGCCGCTGACGGGTCAGCTCGACACGGAGCTGCGCCGCCTCGCCGGCGTCGGCGCGTGGAGCGGCCGCTGCCGCGCCGCCACGGCGGTGGTGCCCTCACTGCTCTCCCTCTCGCTGTCAGCCCGCGATGCCGCCGATGTGACGTCGCGGGCCGCGGCTTCCTCGACGCCGGCGCACACGTGGGCAGACTTCATCCGCACCGACCTGTGGCCCGCGAGCGAGGTGGTCGCGTCGCTGGCCGACCTCGACGTGCCGGGCGCGGCGGCCTGGGAGACACTGACGGCGGCGCCGGAGGAGCGCTACGCGCCCGTGACGATGCCGCCGACGACGCACCTCTCCGCGCTGAGCCAGGAGCAGCTGGAGGGGTGGCACAGCGTGTACTGCGAGAAGCAGTGTGCGCTGGCCCACCACCTCCACGCTTCTGTCCACGAGTCCGTCAAGGCGGTCTTCCAGCTCTTCCTGGATCTCGTCTGGGGCGTTGCGGCGGCCTCGCAGAGCACGCGGCACACCCTGCTGAGCAGCACCCCGACGGAGCTCACGCAGGGGCTGCTGCTGCCGTACCTGTGGTGCTGGCAGCCACCGCACCTCTGCGTCGACGACATCGACGCCGTGCAGGACGGCTTCTTCGCGATGCTGACGCCAGCCTCCAGCTTCGTCTACTCCCTCACCTCCGAGGTGCCATCCTTCCAAGAGCGCCGCCGCTCGCACGAGCGCATCGTCCTGGCCCTGCTGCGCTCACTGCGCGCCGAGCTGCAGCGCAGCGGCGACCTAACCACGACGGCCCTGCGCGACTCGCTGCGCTGCCGCCGTGGCGAGGTGCAGGCGCTGCTGCGCTACACCATCGAGGACGCCCGGGCGCTGTCCAAGGTGGCAGCGGGGGCGGGCAAAGCCGACGCGGCGAAGACGGCGGGGGCCGAGGCAGCGGAGGAGGACGGGGCGGACGAGGAAGACGGCGCGGACGCGGCGGAGCCCGTGCCGGGCGACACCGACACCGCCTCCCCGCCCCCGGTGTTCCCGGGCCTCGCCTCCTACAGCGCGGTCGAGGTGTGGAGCCACGGCGTGTCCATGGACAACAGCGTCGCCGCCGATGCGGCTGCTGCGGTGTTCCTCATGGAGTACCTTGCGAGCTACCAGCGCCCGTCGCAGCCACTGCGCAGCCCAGGCGCGGCGATATCGGCGTCGACGCCGGCGCAGATCGCGTTTGGCATTTACACGAGCACCGCAGTGGAGGCGGAGACGGTCGCTGCGGCGCTGTCCAAGTCGGCGCTCGCCACCACCCCGCGGCTGCGGCAGTCGGTGCGCGTGTGGAAGGAGTCGCTGGAGGACGCCGGCAACGAGACCGTCTCGGCGGCGTCGGCTGTGACGACCGCGCCGGCGGCCGCGACGGCGCCGGTGCTGTACACGAGCCTCGAGGAGGCGGAGTGCGAGGCGGAGGTCGGCATTGTGTGCCTCTCGGGCCTGCTACAGGTCGTGGTGGGGGCACTGCACAAGAGCCGCGGCGGGGGCGGCGGTGGCGGGGGCAGCAGCGGGGCGGACGCGGGAAGTCACCGGCCGGATGTCCGACACCAGCAGTGGCGCCAGCTCTGGGCCGAGGCGGCCGACGGCTCGCCATCCCTCTTCGTGACGAGGCTACAGTGGTGGCTGTGGCGGCTGCTGCGGCGCGTGCGTCACGGCGTCGTCCTGATTGGCAGCCGCGAGCTCTTTGCCTGCATCCCGCTCTTCTCCAAGGCCGAGTCGCTTGTGCAGCGGCAGCGGCGCCTCATGGCGCCCAAGGACCACCGCGCTTACTGGCTGCCACCCGAGGTGGGGGCCTGCGTGCTGGCGATGGTGTGCCCGGAGCACTACAAGTGCCGCCGCGTCGCGGTGCTGCAGGAGCACGACGAGGCCGACACCGACACCCCGCCGCCGCCGGAGGAGGACGAGGAGGACGAGGAGGCGGACGAGGAGGTGGTGGCGGTGCGCGTGCACGGCCCCACCGAGTGCCAGTCGCTGTGCCTGCAGGTCTACGACGTGTGCCCCAACGTCTCGCACGCCTGCCTGCTCCTGTGCCACGCGCAGCACGCAATCGGCGCGCGGGCGGAGCGGGAGGCGGAGGAGGACGAGGCGGACGGCATCGCAACGGGCAACAGCACCCCACACGCCTTCTGCACCTACCCGTGTGACACGACGCTGTCGTGCGGCCACATGTGCCACCGCGTCTGCGGTGAGACGTGTGAGCCGTGCACGTACGTGGGTCTGACGGAGCTGTCGTGTGGGCAGCGGGTGGTAAGCGGCACGGACGGGCACCAGGCCCTGCAGTACGCCTTCTTCCCGCACTTTCAGGAGCGCCGCTGCGGGGAGCCGACGGGCCTGTGCCGCACCCCCGTGTCCGTCATGTGCGCCCGCTGCGGCTCCCGCGCTCTGGTCGCATGCCACCGAGTGACAGCCCAGCTGGCGCGCCGGCAGCACGCCGCGGCGGAGGAGGCGGCGGCGGAGGACGCATCGGCCGATGCGACCACGTACGTGCTCGGCGAGACGGCCTGCGTGGGCTGCGTGGGGCTGTACAACAAGGTGGCCAAGAAGTTCGGCTACGAGTTGCTCGACGTGCCGCCGGCTGATCACACGCAGAGCGACCGCGCTGCGCGGCCGGAGGAGAAGGGTGCCGAGGAGGACGAGGAGGAGGTCGGCGGGGACACGCTGGGCAACCCGCTCCCCCGCCACCTCCTCTCGACCGAGGCTCAAGCGGAGCTGCGGCGCGAGTTCACGATTGCTGGCAAGAAGTGCGAGCTCCTTGTGATGAAGGAGGCGCTGGAGATTAGCAGCGGCCGCGCCACGGACAAGACCGAGCACGCCGTGTACAAGACACAGTACGACGCGCTGCGGGCGACACAGCACGCGCAGGAGAAGGCGTGGCGGGAGGCGTACCAGGCGGTGCTGGACAACTGGGCGGTGCGGCTGCGGCAGGCGCTTGAGGTGCAGACGGCCCTCAACACCGAACTTGACACTCTGATGCCCCGCCTCGTCGCAGAGGCCACGGAGGAGGCGGAGGTGCAGCGGCTGCAGTTTGCCGAGTAGGAAGAGAAGCAACTGTACTGACGCTGACCTCGTAAGCGGCGCTGTCGAGTCCGCCTCTCTCTCCAGGTGCGCTGCGCCAAATGCGCCTTCCCCCCTCCCTCTTCCCTCCTCCCTCAGCCCCTGCGGTTGCCTCTGTCGATGACTGCCTGTGACTAGCTGCGAAACACGCTGACATTGTGTCACCGCCTCTTCCCCCTCCTCCTGTTAAACCGATTACAAGAAAGAAACCGAAGAACTCGTGAGAAAGGAGCCTACAAGCACCCAGAGAGCTGCCGACTGCGCCGCAGCGGTAGCTCTGCGGTGGGGAGCGGCGTGTGTGGGTGTCTGGTGTGGACGTCGACGTTGCGCGGGGGGTTTCGCGGCGGTGCTGAGCGGGGGTTGCCGTGTACTCGCGGCAAGAGCAGCGGCCCTCACCCCCCCCCCCACCTTCCCGCTCTTCCAGAAGAGTTCGTGTATGCCATAGCGCAGAGATGCGGCTCCAGCCGCGCTTTCTATCTTCCACGTCCTCCCCTTCCTCCTTCCTCCATCCTCGCCCCCACCCCCCTCCCACGTTGGCCTCCGTCCTTACAAGTGAAATTGTGCAGCAAAGCGGCGCTATTCGCCTTCGATTTGCCTCGCGCACGTCGGTCCACAAGCCCGCAGCTGTGCCGCGGCTCTACCAGGCCCGTCACTGTTCCCCACACCGTTGGAGAGGAGTGGCCGCCTCGGCATTCTGCCCCTGTCAGCGCGCACATAGATACGCATCCCCCGCTGGCGCCATGCGCGCTCGAACAGTGTCACATGCGCAGACAGCGGGGCGGCAGCTCCGCCGCGCCTCTTCGACGCGCTCGGTCCTCCCGGGCCTGCGTGGCTCCCGGCTGTGTGCGGCTCCCGCTGCCGCTCCGCCAGTGATGAGCGCACACTTGCGGTGTCGAGTGACGACGCCCCACCACCGCGCGGCTGCCGCACGCGGCGCCTGCTGGGCAGCACGTCGGACCGTCTTCGTCCGCTTCCAGCCAACCCCCAACGATGCCTGCTACAAGTTCTATGTGGACGACATGCAGTTCTTGCCCCCCAACACGCACACGATGATGTTCGACAGCGCCAACAGCTACCTCTCCCCTCTCGCCCACACCCTGCTGGAGGCCCTGCCGATGGTCGAGGAGGTCACCGTCGGCGCCTCCTTCGTGACCGTCAAGCGCGTCGAGACGGCGGACGCGGCGGCGGCGGCGCGCTACTTCGCCATACGCTTTCACGGCGTGCGGCAGGGGCACGCGACGGACGAGGCCACAGCCGCCGCCCGCTCGCAGGCCCTGCAGCACCGCGTTGATGACGTCCTCCAGGGCGGGGAGGCCGCTCCCGGGCACACGGCGGCACCCTCGCCGGCTGCAACGCCGTTCCCGACGGCGGACGGCACCGCCGAGGCCTCGTTTGATGTGGGCGGCTTCACCGTGTCGCCGTCGGCGCAGGACGAGCAGATCGACGAGGCCGCCCTGCAGTCCCTCGTCGCCGCGACGGACTGGTCGGAGCTGAAGTTCCATGTCAGCGCCCTGCTCACGGACCACATCGGCAGCGGCCAGCCGCACGTGGACCCGAGCGCGCCGAACCCGCACGCCGACACCGTGCCGGAGGAGGGCGACTCCGAGGTGGTGCTGATGCTCAAGGAGCTCGTGGCCACGACAATCCGCCCGCAACTGCAGGACGACGGGGGCGACCTGCGCTTCGTCGGCTTTGACCCGGTCTCGGGCGACTTGTGCGTGGAGCTGCTGGGGGCCTGCCGCACGTGCAAGAGCAGCAAGACGACGCTGGTCGACCTCATTGAGCGCACCACGCGGCACTGGATTCCCGAGGTGCTGGCCGTCCGGGACGTCTCGCGCGCCACCTCCGCGTTCGGCAGCTTCGCCGCGTCACGGAGTGGCGAGTCTGCTGCCACCCCGTCGATGCCACCAGCAGCACTGCACGCGGCGACCGAGGACGATGGCAGCCCCAATGAAGAGGGCCCGGTGCGGTTCAGCGCGTCGGCTGCCCCGGGGTCTCGGCCGTACAGGATCGTGCGGGAGGTGCGGGCACCGTCTGTCGACACCGCGGGGGCCTCCTCTTCGCTGTAGTGCGGTTTGACGCGCAGAGACTTTATCGAGCGCGCCCGTGCGTGTCACCGCCGCTGCCCTCCTCCCTCCCCGGGCTCGCTCTGCGTTCTTGTTTGCGTGTCCTGCTGCTTGGGGTGCCCACGGAATCACCGCACGCGGACGGTGCTGCTGCTGCTGCTGCTGCTGCTGCTACTGCTGCATCATTCATTACTTGCCCTCCCTTCGTTTTTCCGGCTGCTTCCTCTCGCGCTGGGGGAGGGGTGGGCGGAGTCACAGACTTTTACCATGATTACACACAATCGCCCTCACACACGCACAAAGCGGCGAAGGTTGCCGCTGCTGACGACAGCCAACTCCACTCCACTCATTCACGAAGCGAAGAAACCACAAGAAAAAGGAGATTCATCGGCACATCGCAGAGCGGCACTTGGCAGCGTCCATGCGCACCCGGTCTTTCCCGGCGGCCGCGATGCGGACGCCGTTGTGCACCGGCTCCACGTCAACGTAACGGCTCGTTCCACAGCCTTGGAAGTGTGCACACACGGAGGGGAGCATGCCCACCTCTTCTGCGGCTGGAGTGCGCATGTCAAACGCCTCGCAGCCATGAATGGCGGCAGGCCCACGCCAAGGAAAAAAAAAATTGACGGGGCGGGCAGCGCTCGCCGTCCTCGATGGTCCCTCTCAATCCTGTCCCTCTTCTCCTCCTCGCTTATTCTCAGCGTTGCGCTGATCACGACAGACGCGCGTCTGTGGACGTTTTCCTCTTTTTTTTTTTTTTGCTGGAGCACTTGGAACGCCGAAGAATAGCGCAGTTGCCACAGCGCGATGACTTCTTTCCGCGGACGCCCTCTCGACCCGCGCGTTGCGGGGCCGCCGCCTTGCTGCCAAGGTTTGCAGGTTTGTGTGTATGAGAGAGAAAGCGGGGCATTTGCTGATTCCTCTTGAGCTTCTCGCCGCGCCTCGCCGAGGCGCGCTTGTACGTTGCTGGTCGGCGCCGTGCGCTGCGGCGCGTCACCACAGACATAGTACCCTTCACGGGCGTTCAACAGGTCGCCCCCGTCCCCCCGTTCTTCGGAGCGTGGGGGTGGGGTCGACCTTCGGACACTACTCGTGCTCTTGTCGGGCCTCCCTCTCGTGGTAGATTACTGCTTCCCTCACCGGCGTGCGCGCATTGCCCTGAAAAGCGCCTGAACAGAAAACAAAAAAAAGACAACACACGCCACCACCACCAGCCCTCTCTCGTCGCGAAAGATCAAAGCGCAGCCCGGCCACGCGCATGTGTGGAACTGATGAGGTCGAAGTGCAGGCGTGCAGGCGTACGAGACGGCAAGCTGCACGCATGCTGGGTGACGGCAAGCCCGTCGGTCTCACACCTTCTTCTCGCCTCCGCCACTCTCCCCTGCTTGACTTGCTTCTCCTTCCTCTGCCGGTCTCCCGTCACCCCGCCACCCTCCCTCTCTTCTCCAACGTCCGCTCTCTGCCACTACTGCAAAAAGCGGGCCAGACACGCCTCCACATCGGCCTTCTCCTCTGAGGTACACACACACAGAGGCACACAAACCTGCGCCCTCCCCCCCCTCCCTCCTTCCGTCCTCGCCATGCGTGACATCGTGGTTGCGCGGCGCGAGACGTCCTTCACGGCGGCCGTGCGAGACGGTGCGCCGCATCGCTGGACGGCGCTGGACACCTCGCTCGACCTGCACGGCGCCCTGCGGCTTTTCCACATCGCCTACCTGCCGCCCGCCTCGCTGGAGGAGCTGCAGGTCTACGAGTCCCAGCACGGGACGCAGCCGCCGGCGTCGGCCTACTCGGTGCGTGCGGTGGTGCGCACTGTGACGGCGAGCAACAAGGTGGAGGACTTCGTTGTGGTTTGCTTTCCCCTCGACGTGCGGCGGCTGACCAGCGCGTCAGCGCTCACGCTGTCAACGGGGAACACGGCGGAGGTGGATGGCGCGGCTCCTGTGCCCGGGGCTGCCGGCCCATCGCCCGCGTACTCGCTCGCTTCCCTGACGCAGTCGCCGCGCACAACGGCGGTGCAGCCGCCAAGCCAATTGCTGTTGCCCGTCTCGACCGACATCGCCACCGGCCTCAACATCCGCCTAGCCCTGGACGGGTTCACGGAGCTGCGGGTGGAGGGGCCCGGTACGGTTGTTTTCACGGGCTCGCAGCGGCTTGCCTTGATAAGCCAGCGCCGGCGCGAGGCGGATCTGTATTAGACTCCGTCGGCGGGCGCCGTTGGCGCCCCTCCTCTGCCCCTTGTGCGCAGTGTTCTTCTTCTTAAGGCACCTCCTACCTTTGCTGCTCACCTCTCCTCGCCTGCGCACGGTGCCTGCAGGCTGCGAAGTCGAGAGTGCGCAACTCGAGAAGAGGTCCATCCCGAGTAAAATCAAGAAAACAAAGAGAAAGAAGCGTTCGTCTGGGAGTAGGGCCTCAGTAAAGCGGGCAACATCAACTATCATGAGAGCGACTTGCCGAGCGGTTAAGGAGCACGCAGCCGCTGCTGTGGCCACCGCAGGATACAGGAGGGGGCTCCACAAACCGGTTTCGTTTCTCTCCTTGCCATGCTTGCGGGTCAGCACGCAGCTCTTGCACAGTCGGCTGCCGCGAATGAGCTCCTGGCCCGCCGCCTCCTACGCGTGACGCACACGCATGCAGAAGCGAAACAAGACGTTTCTCCTTCGCATTCAAGTTCTTTTTTCCCTCCCACTCCGCTCTCCCTCCCCGCTTTCGTGACCTCAACTGCTTCACCCGACCTTGCCCCCGCACCAGCACGCGTGCAGCCTCTCCCAAGCAACGGACACGAGAGCTGGAGGGGAAACCATCAGCGAGACGCCCACACCGGTGCTCCTCGAAACGAATAAGGAAACGTGACCGCTGGCCGCTGCACAGGTCTGCTCTTCCCCTCCTCCTCTTCTCAGCTTGCTCTTTTTTTTTTTCTCCACCGTCGCCTTCGCTGTCTGCGGCGTGACTTTCGCGCGCGCGCAGCCCAGCGAGCGACTTGTGCCACTGTCGGCAAATCTCTCCCTCTTCCTTGTTCTTTCTCATTCACTCTTTCACACGGAGCGGGCAAGGGGTTCGGCTCCGCAGCTCTACGCGGTGTGTGTGCGGGCGTTGGTCGGCTTCGTGGGCACGGGGATCGCACCAATCTGCTCAACGCGAGTTCAAGCGCATTGTTCCCCCAAATTTCTGGAACGGACGTGCCGCCTTGCCGGCGCTTCCTCTTTTTTTCCTCATTTCTCTGTGTTTGTGCCTAGTCGACTCGGTTTCTGGTTTCACCATTGCCCTGTCATTCGCTCACCGTTTGCTTTTCTGAACATCGAGTGTTTGTGTGTGCCGCCGCGTCCCGCTGACGCTACCGTGACACCTCGCTTCGCGTATCTGCTCACACCATCTCTTCGTTCCCTGCATCCCTGCTCAGCGCCGCTTCATCGTGCAACGTCCGTGCTGCGGAGCGGACTCTTCTCGTGTCTGCGTTTTGTTCTTTTTTTTTGTTTGGTTTCACGCGGCGCACTCGTTCTCCTCCGCTCCTGCGCAGCGTCCACTGACACAGACACACACACGCAGAGAGGCATCGGCACCAGCTCGGCGGGTCTCGCCCCCCCCCCCCTCCCTCCCTTCCCTCCTCCGCCCTTCTCCTCTGCTCCTTCTCAGCAAGTGTCCCCCTCCCCCCGCACCACTTCGATTGCCCGCACTGTGGTTGCGCTCCAGCCGCGTGCGACATAGCGTGGGATGAGTGCCGCCGGCCGCCCACCGTTTAGCCCGCCATGCGCCGTCGCCGCGTCGCCCTTCTCCCGCACCTCGTCCGCCGTCTCGGAGGTGCCGGCGGGGTCGGGGGCCACGAGCAGCACCTCCTCCCTCACGACCGCACACTGGTTTACCCCCTTATCGACACAATACTCGGGGCTCCGCGCACCCGCCGCGCCGCTGGAGGCGGTCGCAGCCGTTCCGCCGCTCGTCGGGCTGCAGCGCCTCGCCGGCAACGCTTTCTCACTGCGCGAAGTGACGGCGCCGTGGGGCGCGGCGCCGGCGGCGAAGGCCGCCTCCCCACCACACGCGTCCGCCGCACCGCCGGCCTTCACGGCTGCGTCGCCGTCCGTCACCTGGATCACCCCCGACACCTCCCCGCGGGCAGGCTGGCCGGGCGTCGTGGCAGCAGCGCCGTCCGCTTCGACGCCGCGGACCCGGCCTAGCGGCAGCGGCCGCGCGCGACGTGAGCGGCGAGGGCCGCCAGCGAGTCAGCCCCCACGTGGGTCGGGCGTCGTGGTACTCTCGCCGCCCACCTTCTTCTCGTCGTCGGTGAACGGGGCGCTACCTGGCATCCCGGGCGAAGAGCTCGTCGCCGCCCCCTACGGCGCAGTTGCCCGCACTGCTTCCTTGGATGCCCCCACGCCCTTCAGCCCGCTGATGCCGTCGGTTCCGCAGAGTGCCTACAACGCGAGCCTCAGCCTCAGCGGCCCCGGCGCCGCGGCCCCCTTCCGCGCAGCCGACAGCGCCATGCAAACGCCGCACCACCGGCACCGCGTCCTCGGCGGGGGCGGCGGCCAACCCACCGCGTGGCGCTCCGCTGGCCAACTCCCGCTGTCGCCCTTCGCAAACGCCTCTGCGTTGGTCCTGACACCACACGCACTCTCTGCCGCACCCGCGCCTCCGCTGCAGGCACCAGCACCACCCCTCCCCACCAGCCTCGCGGCGGCGATGGCGGCGGCCCCCCTCGTGGACGGCGGCCTCCTCCCCTTCGCTCCCGACGCACTGCTGGCGCGGTATCAACCGACGGCAACGGCGCCACCTCCACCTCCGGCCCCACCAGAGGCGCTACGGGATCTCTTCCAGCGGTACTTGGCGGCGCAGTGGGCACACGGCGCGGCCGCGCCGGACCAGGCGTACCCGCCCTGCAGCGTTGTGGGAATGCAGCCGCACGTGCCGCTCGAGGTGCAGGAGAGGGTGCTCCGGTACGTGGAGGACTTCGCCACGCAGCCGCACTACACCGCACCGCCTGCGCTGCACCCTTGCGCATCTGCGTTACCACTAAACGGCGATGGCTGGTACGCGTCGGCCGAGACCCTCGCCGGGCACCCAACGCGTGCGGACCAGACCACGCACCAGCCGCTGCCACACCGAGGCGCCGCGGTGCCCTGGGACGCTGTTCTCAGCTACTTAGCCGCCCCCCTCGTGGCTGCCCACACCACCCTGCGCGCCGTCTGCCCGGCGTCGCGGCGCCGGCTGGAGCAGCTGGGCTGGCGGTGGATGGTGCGGGAGGTGGCCCGCCACATCTGCCCCTTCATCGTCGAGAGCGACATGGCGGGGCACGTGCGCGATGCGTTTGCGCGACTGGATGGGCAGGAGCGGCAGTACACAGGCAGCGTGGCCGTGGCACGCCGCAGCCCCCTACCGCTGCCCGCTACCGCCCCCTCCTCTTCGTCCACGATGCAGCACACCGCGTGCACACCGAACCCGGAGCGCCTGCTGGACGGTGGTGCGCTGCTGGACTGCGAGCGGCAGTCGCTCTTGCTGGACCGTGCGTGGCGGGAGGGCTGGCTGCACAGGCTGGGCCGCTCTCACCACAGCTTTCTTCTCCCTCGCCTCTCGGGCCGCCCCCTGACCTCCTCGCGCATTCGCGTCGATGGTGTTGTGTGCGACCGACTGCGACCCAGGCGCGTGCGGCACGAGACGTGCGGCGCAGGCGCCGTGAACGGCAGCGCGGTGGGGGCGAGTTGCGGGGATGCGAGGGGCGCCTTCACGGCGGCAGGCGGGGCACGGGATGCGGACAGCAACACGGTACATCGCGCCGGCCTCACCCCACCGCCACCGCCGATGCTGGACAGGCGGCCCACGGAGGCCCTCAGCGCCACCCGAAAACTGCTCGGTGACGCCGTCAGCGCCATTTCGCGCGAGCGGACCCGCAGCGCCGACGCATCGCTCTCATCGCAGCTGCACGGCCGCTTCTCAGGCAGCGCCGCTGCACGGGTGGCGGCACTGGAGACGGCGTCAGCGACGAGCACCGCGCCGGCCGGAATCGCGGCGGCTGCGCCCGGGCTCGACGTCTCCGTCTCAAGCGCCTCGGGACTGGACTCGACGCGGGGCGCCCTGGCGGCGGGCCCCACGGCCGAACCCGATCCACGTCACTCCTACCTTGGGCTTGCCTCCGTGCCGGCGCTGGTCGAAGACGTGAGCGGCACCGTGCATCTCCTGTGCACCAGCGAGACGGAGATGGACGGGCCGGTGATGCGGGCGTGGGTGAGCGGGTGGCTGGCGCACCGGCACCGGCCGCCGCGGCAGCCCCTCTGCACCACCGCCGCGGAGTTTCTGCTCGGGCGGCCCCCCGGGCCGGGCGGCGGCGTCGTGGACGAGGAGGACTATGCCGTCTGCGTCACCACCGCTACGCCCCCCAGCGAGTCGCGCGACGCGGGCATCAGCACGACACTTCAGCAGCCCTTGCTGCAGCCCTTCGAGCCGAGCAGTGTTCCGGGCAGCGAGTGGGGTGCTGGGGAGCTCGGCACGGCTATGCCGGAGCTGGTGTTTCACAAGTCGCCGATGCGCAAGCCGGTGCACCCGGTCGACGTGGGGCACCACAGCAGTGCCACAGGGACGGGCGACGGCTGCGACGACGGCTGGCGTGTTCGCCTGCAGGAGTGGCGGCGCAAGCGGGGCGGCGTGGTGCGGCGAATGAACAACGTGGACCCGCCGTGGATGATGCTCGGCAACGCGGCCGGGCCGCTGCCGCGCGCGTTGGCGCTTCACCTCACCGAGCAGCACATTCCGTGGCTGGCGCGGCAGCTCTGCCCCGACAGCGAGAGCGGCGGCCTCGTTGACCTGCAGGAGGTTCACCTTTGTGTCACCGAGTCGCTGCTGCCGCTCGGGTGGGATGCGGCGTGGCGGTGGTGCTGCGGCGTTCTGCGTGCGCGCAAGAACCTCCTCGTGGTGAGTATCACCACGCAGGCCACCGTCTCCGCCGCACTGCCCGCAGCAGAGGCCCCGGGGAGTACCGAGGGAGGTAGCGGATGGGCTGCGGCACCGATCACCGGGTTGCTAGCGGAGTCGACTGTCGTGGCATTAATGGCCACGGCACCGCTGCAGGTGCTCAGCTTGGAGGGCACCGCCCCTGAGGCCGTCGTACCACTTTTCCGCGGCACCACCACCCCTGCCGCCCCAGCGCTGGCTCGTCTGCGCGAGTTGTACGTTGCCGTGCGCCGCGGGGCCGGCGCCGGTGGCAGCCCACGCACTGCCGGCCTCACCGAGTACCACGTCGACGCGGCCGTGTTTCCGTCGCTGCAGGTGTTGTGGCTCGACGCGCCGCGAGTTCGCCACGTGCGGCTCGACCAGCCGTTGGTGCTGCGCGAGCTGCACCTTGTCGCCGACGCGTCGCTTTCCTGCTCGGCGCTGCGCGGAGTGGAGCAGCTCGCGCACCTCGAGGTGCTGCATATCGAGAAGGCCGTTATCGACGACTGCGCCTTCCTGGGCGAGTGCGTCGCCCTCCGCGAGCTGCTGCTGCATGCCTGCCGTCTCTCGCCGATGCTGCTGCTGTCCTCCGCATCATCCGCGGTCGAGGAGCTGCGCGGGGTGGAGCTGGCGCCGCGGCTCACGACGCTGTCGCTGTGCTACACCGAGGAAGTGAAAAACCTGCAGAACTTCGCTCGCTGCCGCAGCCTGCGCCGGCTGCTGCTCACCCGCTGCAACGGCATCAGCTCCCCCTCGTTGTCCGGGCTCGAGCGCCTGCCGCAGCTGGAGCTGCTCGCCGTGGAGTACACGCGCGTCAGCGGGCTCTCCCGCTTTGCAGCTGCGCCAGCGCTCCGGGTCCTGCGTGCAGATGGGTGCAAGCGGGTACTGCGCTCCTCCGTCATGGGCCTGGAGTCCGCCGCGGTGCTGACGGAGCTCTCGCTGCAGGACACGAACGTGTCGACCGTCGCCAACTTCGGTGGCGGTTGTGTCGCGCTGCGGTCGCTCGACCTCAGCGGGTGTCGACACCTCGACGTGGACGGGCTGCAGGGCATCCAGGCGCTGCCGCAGCTGGAGGTGCTGTCCCTCTCGCACACACCCATCTCCGACGTGACGTTCCTCTCCGACTGCGTGCGGCTGACCTCGCTGTACCTCGAGGGGTGCACCGCGCTGCAGCCGGCGGCCCTGCAGGGCCTGCAGCACGCACCACGTCTGCGCAAAGTCATCGCCAACGGGTGCCCCACCCTGACCACCGTGGGCGGCCTCGGCGGCTGCGCCGCTCTCGAGGTGCTGTCCCTGGCAGGGTCGACGGTACTGACGGCCGACGGGGTGCAGGGAGTCGAGTCAAGTCGCCGGCTGCAGTACCTCGACTTGTCTGCGACGAGTGTGCACACGCTGCACTTCCTGGCACGTGGCTGCCGTGCGCTGCGGTGCCTCGCGGTACGAGCGTGTCGGCACCTCACGAGTCTGCACGCCCTGCACGGCTTGGAGACGCTGCCGCGGCTGGACACGCTCAACATGGACGGCCTCGATATCCGCGGCAGTCTCAGCTTTCTGATGACATCGCCGTCGCTGCGCCACATGTCGTGCGTCGGCTGCACGGGGCTTACCGAGGAAGATGTGAGAGTTCTGCGGGCGTCCCGCATCTTCGTTGCCCTCTCGTGAACGCCGCATGCTCCTTCTGTGAGTTTGCCATGCGCCCTCTATGAGGTGGACAATGGGCCCCACCTCATCTCGTAGGAGCCGAGTTAGGTGCTGGCCGCACCCCAGCTATGGCAGCATCACCCATCACAGAACGCCCCCCCCTCCCCTCCCCTCCACCTCCCCGCAACGAAAACAAGAAACGCACTAGCTCTATTCCCATCCAAGTCGAGTCTCGTCAGCTCATGAGGCAAGCGCGGCGTCGGTCCCGTGGATGACTCGGAAGTGCCCCTTCCTTTTTCTCGTATCACCTCCGCCTCGTCTCAGAGCGCTTCTGCAGGCGACGCCTGCCACGCTGCACACGAGGACAGGCTCCTGCTCCTCCACCTCTTCCCCCCCCCTCCCCCTGCGTTGCTCGAGTCATTCCGTACCATCACCCTCGACTATGGCGCCTCTCCTTCACTCGCGTCTCTACTTCCTCTCCCGCGCGCCTCTATACCCACGTGCCATCCCCCCCAGCCACTCTTCTGCCCCCTTTCCCCCAACCCGAACTCGTGACCCCTGTGCTTATCGGCTTGCCAGATCAGCAACTGCGACTTCCCTCGCCACCTGCTCCATCCTCCGCCCCCTCCTCTCTCTCTGCGTCCGATCCCCGGAAGCTCCTTTCCTGCAAACGCCCCCTTCCCCCCTACCCCAACGCCCCGACTGACGTGCTACCCGCCACACACGCCGCACCGTCGCTCCCGCACAGACACCCTCCCTTCTCATCCTGCTGACTCGCGTGCTCCGCCACCTTCCACCCCTCCTTTCCCCTCGTGACAGAACCAACAATGGTCCTCATGCAGAGCCTCGTGCTGGAGAAGAAGGGCGAGCTGACGATCCGCGAGGCGGAGGTCAACGATACCCTCTGCCCCACGGACTGCCGCGTGAAGATCCACAGTGTGGGCATCTGCGGAAGTGACGTACACTACTACGAGTACGGGCGCATCGGTCCCTTCGTCGTCACGAAGCCGATGATCCTCGGCCACGAGGCGTCGGGCACGGTTGTCGCGGTGGGCTCGGAGGTGAAGACGCTCAAGGCAGGAGACCGTGTTGCTTTGGAGCCGGGCATCCCGCGCTGGAACTCCGTGCAGACGCTGAGCGGGCTGTACAACCTGGACCCCGACCTGACCTTCTTCGCGACGCCGCCGGTCGATGGCTGCATGTCGACCTCCGTCATCCACCCCGCGGCGCTGTGCTTCAAGCTGCCGGACAACGTGAGCTACGAGGAGGGTGCGATGTGCGAGCCGATCGCGGTGGGCATGCACTCGGCGACGAAGGCGGGCATCAAGCCCGGCGATGTTGCGCTTGTGATCGGGTGCGGCACGATCGGCATCGTCACCGCGCTGTGCGCGCTGGCGGGCGGCTGCTCGGAGGTGATCATCTGCGATGTCCTCGATGAACGCCTGAACGTCGCTCGCCAGTATGAGGGTCTGCGCCCGGTGAACTCCAAGAAGGCCGCCGAGTTGAAGAAGGTCGTATCCAATGCCACCAGCGGCCGCGGCTGCGACGTCGTGTTCGAGTGCAGCGGTGCGGGCAGTGCTTACCCGCTGATCTACGAGCACTCTGCGCCCGGCGCGACGTGCGTGCTTGTGGGCATGCCCGTGAAGCCGGTGCCGATCGACATCGTGTCTGCACAGGCGAAGGAGATCACGTTCCAGACCATCTTCCGCTACCGCAACGTGTACCCTAAGATCATCCGCCTGCTGGCCTCTGGTCGCATGAACGTGAAGCCGCTGATCACAGCGAAGTTCGCCTTCAAGGACAGCGTGAAGGCGTACGAGCGCGCCTTGAACCGCGACCCGAAGGACGTGAAGATCATGATCCAGCTGGATGGCCGCACCAGTAAGCTGTAGGACACTGATTCTTAGATCCTGAGCTGTGTCCCTTTGTGCAAAGCGCGCGATGCACATGCTGGCGGCCGTGGTCGCTTATGCGTCACAGACGGAGACGTGAGCGGCTGTATTCCTCACCACAGAAGCCTAGCTTCGATGGATACGTGCGTCTGCGAAGCGAAAGTGGGCTTTGGAGGTGTGGGTCGCGCGCGACTCGGACCTCCCGTGTCGTTGCCGAGAATCTCCACAGCCATTTTGGTCGGCGTCAGCGCTTCACTTTAGTGAAAGCGGCGGCTTGCCACTTCTTTGACTTCCTGAACGCAGCAAAGGGATCGCAGCTGCGAACGCGTGCTTCGCCCGGTGCCACGTGGATGCGTCGCCGGTGTGTTTCATGATGCCGGCGGCGACCGCTTCTGCCCGCGGATGGTGCTGTCGATGCGGAGCCCTCACGCAGGCACCCGAGCTCTTCATTTCCGCATGTGTGTTTGTGTGTGTTTATCGCTCGCCTGATCCGCAACTCTCTCTTGTCCCCAGCACCCCGCCATGGCAGCACCGCCTAGTAGGATCCGCTGCCTCGTGTGCCCTTCACCGTCGTCGTACGAGTGTGTCACACAGACAGGGCCAGCGAGGCGGGCAAGGCGTTGCTCTCGTGCCGTCCTAGTTTCGCTTACGCAGCTTACCTCTTCTTCTGTTCCTCCGGCACGCCAGGCGAGGCGAGCGAGTGTGTGTCTCGATGCAGTAAAGCTGACAACATGCTTTGGACAGCTCAGACTCGGAGGCATTCACGTCAAGGCTGCAGAAAACGGATGGAGGTGGGCGGGTGACGGGGAGGTGCCATCTGCATCCTCCACGTCTGTCCTCTGCACTGCCTGCTCGCTCTTCGCTTTCTCAACGCCCCCCCCCCCTCCACCCGCGCCTCTCCCTTCTTCCGTATTCACGCTTCGCATGTCCTGCACCGCTCGCGCCACCACAACGCCGCGTACGCTGACGGAAGAGAAGGAAAAGCGAACACGCATCGTTTCGCAAAACGCCTTTGCTTCTTCCTTTTTTTTGGTGTTCTTCTGTGTTCTCCGTTTGTGTGTTTTCCTTCTTCGCGTGCAGAAGGCGGTCGTGTGTGTGCGTGTGTGTTGCCCGACTCGCGGTGTGTCTCCCACACTCAGTTCGCGCAGGGGGGGGGTGAGGGACTGAACCCTCTCTGTGCGTCTGTGTGTGTGTGCTTGCGTGTGTGTGTGCCGTTCTGCCGCACGGGATTTTCAAGAGCCCTCCTCCGTTTCGCCCGTCTGTCTCCTTGACTCAGCTTGTGCCCTCGCGCCACGTGGTCAGTGGTGCCCCATCGCCCTTGCCATGTCCCTCATCAGCTCTTGCGTTGTTCATTTCGGCTGCGCCGCTGCCGGGGCTTCTGCCTTCCTTTGGACGCTCCTGCGAGACCCCCTTCGGGCTTTTTTCTTCTCTTGCCCAACCCTCAACACTCGCAGTCAGCCGCGGCAGCGCGCCGTGCGTCTGGAAGGGTGATCGAGGAAGGGGTCGGGGGAACAAAGCGGGCGCTTTACGGGGTTTCTATACCTTCGCGAGGATTCACGTGGGCGTGGTTGGCGCCACGGGATCGCCCGTTTTGTGAGAGCACTCCCCACGCGCTGCTCCCCTCCGAGGACAGGGGCGGTAGTGCGTCAACGGGTCCTTTCCTGCTCTGCCGCCTCGCTGTGTTTTCCCCTGATGCCGCTGGGCCGTGTCCCCCTTCTTCCCGTCTTCATCTCCTCCTGACGTGTTTGAGCGTGGAGGCGCAGGGGGCGGGGGCGGCTGCGTTTGTGTATGTGGGAACCGACAGAGGTCGCTCGCCTTCGACCGTGGCTCGCACTGCCACCACGGGCCAAGCGGCCCCTCCTCCCCCTTCCCTGACGTTTTCTCCGCAGCGCGAAGGAGCGTCTCTTTCCCCAGCGGCTCCCTGGGCCATTGTTTGTTCGGTCTCGTGCAGCAACCCATCTGTCACACTCGCCAGTGGTCCTCCACCTGCGCTCCGAGTCAGGCGCCGTGCTCCGTCATGCCGATAGGGGGCGTGCCCAGATACACAGACACACACGTGCACACAAGTGTACCCCGCGCCTCCCCCCCTCCCTCCCATGACGTAGTGTTCTCTTCTTCTTTTCCTTTGGGCTTCCGCTACGTCGCCTCTGCCCTTCTTCCGGTGTTGGTCTGTCGAGCTACATCCTTCTGCGTGGTGCGTCCCCACCGAATCGCCACGTCGCTTCACTTTCCCGTGCCTGCTTCCTCCTCAGGCCCGGGCGCTTACGTCGGCGACGGTCGCACATGCGCGTTGCCGCTCGTCACATGTTGGATGACAGCCGCATCCCTGCCTTCAACTCTCAACTTGGCTCAGGCGTTTCCAGCACACGTGCTTTGTTTCTTTGCCGACAACTTTGCCGCGCACTCGTACTGCACGCCTGAACACACCTCATCTGCGCACAGCGGCCGTAGCACTCACGCAGCAAGCCCTTTCTTGCACCTCTGCCTTCGATGTGCTGCACCATGACGTCGTCAAGCAACCACGCGTACCACCAGACAGCCAGGCCGCCGCCACTACTTGTGGCCCCGGCAAGATCAGTTTCATCTCCACTCCTTCACTTCCCCTTCGCGAACGCTAATCAGAAAACGCCGCGTGCTTTTCCCAGTATTTCCCTCTCTCTCTCTCACTACACCCATCTCCTTTCTCATTCAGCGATCTCTTTATATGCCCTGCACGGCTCCACTATATCGCTCGGCGCCACCTCTGTTGCTGTCACTTTCTTGCTTTTTTTCTTTTGCCCCCAAGTCATACATGCGCAAAGCCAAGCAAGGGAATTGGTGTAGTACGTGCAACGAAACTCGCGCAGCACACGAGTGAGTTTCATGGGTCACCCGAATGAAGATCATCTGGCAGACCACCTCCGATGCCGTCTGCCCCCCCCCCCTCCGGGTGACACCTCATCTCTCCTGGTATTGTCCGGAAGGGAGGGGGCAGCGAGCCCTGCGCCGCTGCAGACCCGCTCCCCGCGCGCTGCCCGCCCAGCCCTGCTCCACTCCCCCTCTCGCTCCTCCTCTTCCTCCTCGCACCCCCTCTCCCCACGCCGCGCCGACAGAACACTCCACGGCCTTCCACCCCGTTCACCACCATTCCACTCGGACCCCGCGCGTTGTATACAATCCCTGCCGGCGCCCCTTCCTCCCCTCACCTCCCGCTCCCCTCCCCCCACAAACCCCCCTCCCCTGCTCTCACCGCCCCCGCAACAATGGTCCTTATGCAGAGCCTCGTGCTGGAGAAGAAGGGCGAGCTGACGATCCGCAAGACGGAGGTGTGCGACCAGCTCGGTCCCACGGACTGCCGCGTGAAGATCCACAGTGTGGGCATCTGCGGAAGCGATATGCACTACTACGAGTACGGGCGCATCGGTCCCTTCGTCGTCAAGAAGCCGATGATCATCGGCCACGAGGCGTCGGGCACGGTTGTCGCGGTGGGCTCGGAGGTGAGGAACCTGAAGGAGGGCGACCGTGTTGCTTTGGAGCCGGGCATCCCTCGCTGGCACTCCGTGCAGACGCTGAGCGGCATGTACAACCTGGACCCCGACCTGACCTTCTTCGCGACGCCGCCGGTCGATGGCTGCATGTCGACCTTTGTAATCCACCCCGCGGCGCTGTGCTTCAAGCTGCCGGACAACGTGAGCTTCGAGGAGGGTGCGATGTGCGAGCCGATCGCGGTGGGCATGCACTCGGCGACGAAGGCGGGCATCAAGCCCGGCGACGTGGGCCTTGTGATCGGGTGCGGCACGCTCGGCATCGTCACCGCGCTGTGCGCGCTGGCGGGCGGCTGCTCGGAGGTGATCATCTGCGATG
>JASAOO010003452.1:51046-65408 GCA_030849075.1 Zelonia costaricensis | reverse complement strand
AGACTCGGCCCCCCCCCCCGCGCTCCGCCAAACGCCTTCTCGCCTCCTCCTAAGGACACCGAAAGGTTCACTTCCTGCCTCGGCACTCCCCCTTCCCTCCCTCCCAGTGCTGCACCCCTCCTCTCTTGGCGTGAAACTACCTCCTTTATTGTTCACTGCTCGCTCATCGTCCGCATGCTTGACCCGCGTCTGTGGCGGGACGACCACTCCACCGCGCAGTGCACGGCGTGTGCGGCGGCCTTCTCCCTCTTCCGCTGCCGTCGCCACCACTGCCGGCACTGCGGCGGCGTCTTTTGCGACGCCTGCACGGGAAAGCGGCTCTGGCTGCGGCCATGGACGCCCGACGGCGCGGCGCGGCCCACCCCTACGGCGGTTGACACGGCGCCGCCGGCCACCGCGGCACCCTCCCACGTCACGCTGCCCCCCTCGCGCGCCTTGGCGCCCTCGTCCGTGTCAGAGTCGTCCGAGCCGGCGAGCGCGCCGCGCAGCGCGAGTGAGGGCAGCAACGGGGACGGCGCCTCCCTACGCCCGGGTGCGGCAGCAGCCCCAGCAAACGCCGCTGCCACACCGCCGGGTGATACGACTCCGCGCGAGCTCGCGGCGGGACAGCGCCGCCGCTGCCACAGTGCGGCAGTAGCGGCAGCGAGCAGCGGCAGCAACGGCACCACCACAACGCACACAACGCCGTCCCCCAATCCGAGCAACGGTGCGAGCGCGGCGGCCTGTGCAGGACGCGTGTCGCAGCACCACCGCTGCAGCACGAGCGGCGGCCTCACAGCGTCCTCTGCGGAGACGGAGGCGCCGGCGCCGCTGCCGCTGGCCTCCTTCCCAGCCACCACGCAAGTCGCGCCGCTCACGTGTGCGATTGAGGGCGCCTCTAACGCCACCGCCCCTGCAGGTGCTGCAGTGAGGCAGGCCCCGTCCGTGACAATGTGCGGGAAGCCGCACGCCGGAGTAGACGGGCTGAGCGGGCTCGGTGTCACGGCTCATCACAGCCGCCGCGGGTCAAGCAGCATCTTCTCCGGCAGCCTCTACGCCGTCTCCCCATCCAGCGCCACCGGCGATCGCCTGTCGCAGGCGTGGGCCAGCCCTGACGTGCTGCTCGGCCCAGAGCAAGGTGGGTCCTCCTCTCGCCTCCTGCCCGCCGGCTCAGGCGTCGCTGTCGGCGCCGCGGCGGCCGGGCTGTCGAGCATGTGCGTCTCCAGCACATCGGACATGAACCTGCTGCCCCGCGGCGCCTCCGCTCACGTTGACCCTCTCGACGCCCAGACACGCGCGCCGTCGCCGCGGAAAGACGCCGCTGCGTCACGCACGCTGGCCGCGACGGGCTCGCTCGCCCTCATGGCTCGCCGCGCCGCTGCCGCGCGACTCCAGGCGTCCGATCCGCGCGGTGACGCCAGCCCAAGCAGCGCGGCCGAAGCGGAGGAGCTGTACCGCCGTGAGAGCTACGGCGTCGACGTGGATGCGGCGCGGTGCATCACGTGGTACCTCTGCCGCGTGTGCCGCAGCTGCTACGATCGCGTCTTAGATGTCATCCTTGACGCCCACGAGACCCCCACCGCGGCATCCGGTGCGGCTGCGGCGGTAGCCGCAGCGGCCCTGCAAGGCAGTGCGGGGCTGCCCCTGTGGTACTACGTGCGGCTGTGCGCGTCCGCCACTGGAAGTCCGCACCCGACCACGCAGCGGCCCAGCGCGGAGAACTCGGTGCTCTCGGCCAGCGCGAGCCCGACGTCGGCGTCGATGCAGCTCTGGTCCTCCGCGTGGGCTCGCCTGCGCACCTCGATATCGCTGTCCCACGCCGCCTCCTCCCCCGCCTCCCGGGCGCCGTCCATCACCGCCTCGCCGGTGAGCACCAACATGGCCGCCGTCGCGCTGCCCTCGCTGCAGCCGCGCGACCTCTGCTGCACGCAGGACGGCAGCGGCCACCTGTCCCCCTCCACACTCGGTCCCAAGCGCGCGGGCGACTCAGTGCTGTCCTTCTCGGCGATCTCGCCCATTTCGTCCCCACGACACCAGCTTACGCCCCGCACTGCAGCCGCGCAGCCACAACAGCAGCCGCCGCAGCCGCAGCAGGTCACATCACCACCAGCGCCGTTCCCTGTGCGGGCGCAGCGGCCCGTGACACCGCCACGGCGGCGCTTGATTAGCATCGATGGCAGCGGCCCGGGGCCGACGCGGCAGGCCGTCGCCCTCGCCCGCCGCCGCCGCCGCATCGCCGTGGTGCTGATCGACGAGCGCGACGTCGCGCCAGCAGCCCTCGGTGAGAGCGCCGCGCGGGCGCCGGTGTCCCTGCGGTTTCCGTCGGCGCCGCCGGTGCGGGCGGCCGCAGAAGTCTCCCCGCGCGATAAACAGCTCCCGGTGCCGCGACCGCCCGCCTCGCGCCGCGCTGATCGCTGCTCGCCTGCCTCCACACCCGGCGGCGAGGAAGCCGAGGTCGATGTTTTCAAGCCGCTCGTCACCAAAGAGGAGGGAGGCAGGGTGGCTCCGCAGGCGGCATTGCCCTCGGCTACCCACAGCGCCGTGTACCGGCCGAAGTTGTCCATTCTCGTGGACAGCGACGAGAGCGTCGTGGAGGAAGCCGACACCGCGACTGGCGGCAGTGGCGCGGGTGGTGGTGGCAGTGGTGGGGTGCGGCCCGTGTCGACGAGCGCCTCCGTCTTCGGCGGTGACGGCGCGGGTGCGCTGCACGGCCTATCGCCAGCCGTGTGGCTCGCACCGCACCTCCCTGCCGAGGCCTCCGCCTGGCTGGTGCATGAGGACGCGGGTGCGGCGGCACGGGCGGCTCTGCTCCGCGGCTCCCCATTGGCCAGCGCTTACAAGCGCGCCTCGCCCGAGGCCTCCCCGTCATCCTCCCTCGTCTCCAACACGCCGACCACAAGCCACCCCATCTCGTGCGCCCCCGGCGGTCCCGCTGGTGCTCGCGGTGCACCCGCGGCCACTGCGGCGAGCGGTGCTGCAGGTGCGGGTGGGGCGAGCGGCGGCCACGCAGAGGGAAAGCGGCCGGCTGTGCACCTCGCGGCGGAGAGCGCGACGTGCGTGCTGCAGGCCCTCTTCGCGCAGATCGGCGCTGCCGTGCACCTGTCGGCCACACCCGCCACGACGGCGTCCACCTCGCCCACACCAGCGTCGGCCGCGGCAGCCGCGGCGGCAGCGGTCATGAGCGGCGGCGCCTTCGGGGGTGCGTCGTCGGCGCCGCGCTGGGGCACGGGGCCGCAGTCGTACGCGGCGCAGCGGCAGGCCCTTGTGCGCGACATGCTCGCCCGCTACCAGCAGCAGAGCGCCGTGGCCGCTGGGCTCACCTCGCCCTTCGCCCTCTCCAGCCCGGCCTCCGGCTTCTACGCGAACAGCGGCGGCAGCGACGCGTCGCGCGATGGCTCGGGCTCGGGCTCGGGCGCCAGCGGAGGGGTGGGCGGCTGCGTCTTCGCGGCAGCGGCAGCAACGCCACGAGCGAGCGGAGCGACAGCGCTGAGCGGGGCGGGTGCGGCGTGCACCGCTGCCGGTGCTGCTGCCTTCGAGCGAGTCATGGCGTCGGTGACGACGTACTTCCAAATTCGCCCGCCGCCCTCGGTGGTGCGGATGCCGGCAGAGCCCACCGTCTTGACGATTTTGCCGGTTGTGTCGCAGGTGGAGCTGGTGGGCATCCCGATCGACACGTCAGCGACCTGCGCCGCCACCGCCACTGTCGCGTCCCATAATGCCTTCGCCTCCCCACGCGGCCGGCCGAGCGGTTCCGCGCCGTCGGCCACCGCCAACGGCCTCGCGTCCGTCAGCGGCATCACCGGTGCGACCGCGCGGCCCTTCACGCTCGCTGAGTTTCTGTCGCAGCTGGCGAAGCTGAGCACGAACCTTGACGGCTACGTCATCGTTGTGCTGCGCCGCCACGCGCGGTCTCGCGGTGATGCCGACGCCGTCACGTCGTTGTCGGCAGAGAGTGGCGGCGGCACCCCACAGCTGACCAGCGGCACGACCGGCGGCGCGGGCAGCGGCAGCACCTTCACCTCCTTCGCGCTGACCGACGAGGCAAACCCAAGCCGCGAATCATCGCCATCCTCTGCCCAGCCCCGGCAGTCGCGACGGCGCGGACGGCGTGGCCGCCACTACCACCGCGTTAGTGTTCTCTTTGATGGCTCGCACCTCCGGCAGCTCCACCAGCAGCTGCTCAACTGCGGCGTCGCTCAGCCGGCCCTCAGCGTGGTGGAGGTCTACGACGAAGAGGTGCGGCTGCCAGCAGCGTTGGAGCAGTCGCCCGGCTCGGTGGCAAGCAACCGCAGCCCCATAGACGCAGTGAGCCTGGGCGAGGTCAAGGGCAGCGAAGGTGGGCCTCGCTCGGCGCAGCTGAAGCCCCGCGTGCCCGGCGCGGATGGGGAGCGGCGGACGTCAGCTGGATTCACCGAGGCCGCGCTGGGTCAGAGCCGCGTCTCCCCGCAGCTCGTCGCGCTGTCGCAGTCCACCCGTTCCGTCTGCTCGTCGTCCGACTCCACCACGCCACGCGTGCGCCGCTCCGCAGAGCAAACGCCGCTCCCCCCGAGCACCGCAACGGGGAGCGGGAAGCTCGGCGACTTGCTAGAGGGGCTTCAGCTGCCGTCCGCCGTCGTGGCCTCGCATGGCGCGGCATCAGCGGGTCGCTCCGTGGCCCCGGGGTCGGCGGCGGCAACGGCAGCGCCAGCGGCACCGGTGTCCGCTCGCGCGGCTCGGGCCGCGCCGTCGGCGCAAGACAGCGCCACCGCCTCCCTGCACGCCGCGTGTCGACAGCTGGACGTGGCAATGACGACTCTGACGTACGCCACGCCCACCACTGTCGCCTCGGCCGTCCCGTTCCCGTCTGCACCAGCGTTGTGTGTGACCGGTGGGAGCGCGACGCCGGCACGCAGTGCATCGACGGACGCGTCAACGGCAGCCGCGGCGGCGCTCAAGTCTCCCTCAGCGGGTGCCAGCGCCGGTGGCGGCAGTGCCTACCTCGCCCGTGCGCTGGAGTCGCTCGTGACGACGCTCGTGTACCGCGACCTTCACGGCACTCTGGCACCATAAAGAAAGCCGAAAACCGCGGGACGAAGGGGGCGCGGGCATGTGCTCCGCGTGCGTGCGTGTGTGTGTGTGTGTGTGAATTGTGACTGCATGTGCGTGCACCCCCGGCAAGCTCAAAACTTGCCCCTTCCTCCCTCCCCCCCGTTCTCCTCAGACTCTTCCCTCTTGCAGGGTTTCTCAGGCCTCAAGGTGCCGAACAGAGCGGATGGGTGACGATGTTGACCTGTAACACGGACATAAATTTGGATGCTTCGAGAAACGCAAAACAAGCAAAAACACATCGCCAAAAAACGAGTTGCAGGGATACGACGGATGGGTCTCCAAAGAAACAGGGCAAGGGGCGCTGTTGTTGTGTGTGTGCGTGTGTGTGTGTGTGTGTGTGTTGATGTGTACCCTGTTTGCGCTTCGGTGCTTGTCCGCCGCGCCGTGAACCTTGACACCCTGCGTGGACGCGACGCACGCCTGAGGCTAGCCATCTCTATCACGCATAGGTGCATCGAGACAGGGACAGGAAAAAGCGAGGCGAGCACGCTGCATCGCAGACCCGGCGACACCCGTCTGTGTCACGTCGCAGATGCTTCCGGATGGCGCTGAGAGTGATTGAGTCCGGTGAGCCGTTAGCGCAGCTTCCTTCTCCCCGCTATTCTACAGCAGTTGACAAAGATGCAGCAGGCGANCCCGTTCCTCCCCCTCCTTCGCTTCTCCCTCTCGACTCTCTCCACACACGTGTGCACCTGCTCAGCTCACCCCTCACCTCACTGCGTCCCCCCCTCCCCCACCCCCTCCCCCCTTCAGCGGTCCCGTCCGCTTCGCGTCATTGTTGTCTTCAAACCAGTGAATGCGGCGACTCGTGCAGGTCAGCCACTCGCCCCAGTGCCTGTTCGCTTGGCGGGGCGTGGGCGGGCTGCGACGTGTGGTGCTTTTCCCCTTCGAGGGCGGAGCCGCCACTGGACACGCGGCGGCGCGGTGGACACGGCGCCCCTACGCCACGTCGTCTGGCGGCGCGGGGCGTGGGGACCCGAACGTCAACCAAGCCAAGGAGGACGAGGAGGACCGCATTCTCGAAGAGGAGGAGTTTGCCGCCCTGCGGGAGACGGATGGTGATGAGTTCATGCCCATTGCTCACCGCCTCGCCCACAAGGCCGACGCCCTCGATGCAGAGCTGCGACGCATTCGCTACTGCCTCTGCGACCGACCGCAGTTTCTCGTCGACACGGCCGCAGCCACTCTCACGGGGCGCGCCACCCGGGTTGATCGGGTGCTGGCCGCGCTGCAGTCGCAGCAGAGGAAGCGAAGCAGCAGCGACGCGTCGACGGCGGGGGCGGAGTCGGCACAGAGTCCGCCTCGCACGGGCAACCTCGCTGGGCCAGCAGGCACCGTCACGCAAAGTGATTTGCGGGCGTCGCCGTACGCGTCGTGGACAGGGACCTCCTCGGCGCTGCTGCGCTTTGTGAGCCGGGGTGTGCTGTGGCGCCGCGCCTCTGTCGATGCGGCCGCCGCGCACGGCCGCGAGGTGGCCACGCTGGACGCGAACCTCGACTACCTGCGCCGCGGTCGTGCCCTGCACCAGCTGAACTACTACAGCCGGCTCAACTTGACCCCGAAGCGGAACGTGTGGCTGGCGCTGTTTCAGGTGCTGTGGAACTGCATCGTCGCGACGCAGAACGCCGTCGGCTGTGTCGTGTACGGAACGCTGCGTGGGGTGAAGGAGGGCGGGTTGGTGGCTGGTGGTGCGCGGGGCGCGGCACGTGGTGTTGCCAAGGCCGCTGCGTTTCTCGCGTACGGCTGGGTGGCGTCACCTGCGCTGCACCTCAGCACCGGGCTGTGCAACACCGTGTATGGCCCGCTGACCTGCTTCACCGGCAAGTACGCCTTCGACTCGCTGAGCGGGCGCTGGATGCGGTGCACGGTGCTCGACGCTCGTCTCTTCCGGCACGAGCTGCAGCGGGAGAAGCGCGTGCTGCGCACCATCGGCCGTGCCGAGTTCCGCCGCAAGCGGATGACGACGGAGCACAAGTGGGCGGAGCGGCTCGCCTCGATGGGGTTCACGGCGGAGACGCTCCGCGCGAAGTTCATACCGAAGGGCGCCCGCGAACCGAACGGGGCGGCCGGGGCGGGACCAGGTGGGGCCAGCAGTCAGATGCGCAACCCCTACGAGGTGCTCCAGGTGCGTCGCACCGCCAACACGCAGGAGATTAAGAAGCAGTACAAGAAGCTGGCCATGGTGTTTCACCCCGACGTTGCCCAGAGCCGGCGCGGCGGCGGCGGCCCCCTCTCCCCGGAGGAGAAGGCGGAGGCGCAGCGCAAGTTCGAGGAGATCGCGAGCGCGTATCAGATCCTGTCTAACGCTGAGAAGCGCAAGGCGTACGACCTCGGCGGGGCGCAGGGCATCCACTTGCACGAGACCAAGTTCGGCAAGTTCATGTCGCGCACCCCGGCCGAGATGGTGCAGAGCGTCTTCGGCGGTGAGGCTTTTCGGCGGGTGCTGATTGGTGAGGTGCTGCGCTCGCACTGGGCGCTGCGCAGCGAGGCGCAGGTGAGTGTGTCGATGCACGACCTGGAGGAGCTGCAGTGTATTCGCATTCGTCAGCTCGCCATCGAGCTCGCCGTCATCGCCGACGTGCATGCGCAGCGGCCCACGACGCCGTACTACGGAGGGGCGTCCGCCGGTGCTGCTGCTGCGGCGGCGGCGGCGACGGGCGGTGGTCACCGCCGCCCCTCCGGAACGGCGTCGTCGCCTGGCGGCACCAGCAGCAGCAGCCTGCCAGAGTACCTCAAGTCCGGCAAGCGGCGTTCAGAGCGCCGTGACAGCGCAGGTGGGCTGCGCAACCCCGCCGGCGCCGGCGTGGCCCGCGACATGCACGACTCCATCATGGAGGAGCTCGGGGGCGGCGGTGGGCACGGGGCCCGCAAAGCACCACGCGGCGTACGTGGGACGGGACCGCAGCCGTCGGGGCCGCAAGACGCCGAGTCACCGCGGGCGGCCTCGCCGTTCGTGCTGCACCCCGGCAGCTGCGGTGACAACTGCTTCTCCCGCGACTTCGAGGAGCGCTGCGACCGCTTCGTGCGGCACCTGTCCGAGGCCTGCTTCGGCAAGCAGCTCCTCCACGAGGTAGGGGAGGCGTACGTGACGAGTGCGCAGCGCTTTCTTGGGGTGCGGCCCTTCTACGCCCCGAAGGTGCTCGTTTGGCGCAAGATCGGCGCCGGCTTCGACCGCATCTTCGAGGCCATCTCCGCCAAGGCGCCGAGCGACACGAGCGAGGCAACGCGCAAGGTGATGGCCGAGTACTTTAACATGGAGTACGACACCGTCGTGGCCGACGCCCACCTCGTGCTCCGCTACGCCGTGCAGCTGGTCCTGCAGGATGCGGCGGAGACGGAGGAGGTGCGGCGGAAGCGGTGCTACGCTGTGTGGTACCTAGGCGAGCGCATGCTGGCTGCGGGTGAGCGGTGGACGCCGAGGTTGGCGAAGGACGAGGACTTCGTGGCCTACATCCAGCAGGCCGCCACGTCAGCCGCCTCGACGAGTCGGCCGCCCGCCTTCTAGTCGGGCCTCTCGGGTGGAGGCAGTCGGGCGAGACGGTGTGGTGGGGATGGTGGCGCCCAAGCAGTGCCAGGAATGCGATCAAGGGCCCTCACCACTCTGCCGCCGTGCATCACGTCGTGTGCGCCAACGCACGGGAAATCGGTCGCGTGATCTATCGTGTGTGTGTGTGGACGAGAGTGCAGGTTCGCCAAGACACCGGTCGTGCCGTTGTGCGTCTGTCTTGCCGCGGAGTCAAGTTGTTGTGAAGCTCGTTTCGTGGCTTCTTCTTCCCGCCTCCCCCGCTTCCCCTGTTCACAGCCTCTATTCAACTCGAAGATGCACGCACGAAGCGAAACGCGCGGTGTTGCGTCAGGGGGGCAACAGCGAAAAGAAAAGGAGGCGCACCTGCCGTCCGCATCCGGCCCCTCCCCTTCGCAATTTGCTTCTTCTCGCTTGCCAGGCGGTATTCTTGGCGATGCTGCTCCACTCTCCATCCCTTCGACTCACCTCTCTGCCGCACAAACACATGCACACACACACACACACACACTCATCAACATCTGCATTCAACTCGCACACCGGCCATCTGCCTCTGGCCTCCTCCCAACCCACCCCACTTTCGCCCAGCTGCACTGCTGTTCAGAAACCTTCCCATCTCCTGCTTTCCCTTCCCCACCCCCACCCCCCTCACTCATCACAAACACACAAACATCCACACTCCACACCACCGCGGGTGTGCGTTCTTTCCACTTCTCTTTAGAGTGCAATCGAGGCAAGAGCGGACGAAGAGGGCACCACGCACACCCCGCGTATCGCCCCGTCCTCCCCCAGGTGCACGGCCCCTCTCCCTCAACAACCGCCTTCTCGTCCCGCTTCTTCCCTTCCTCCCTGTCTTCACTTTGCGTGTGTCTGTGTGCTGCGTGCTTTCATTCTGGCTTGTTCCGCTGCCCGCTACTCTCTTCCCCTCCCATCCCCGCTCCCTTGCTCTCTTCGCCTGCATTCCCGGGCTGCGTTGTCGCTGTGACGACTGCCACGCCCTCCCCCCTCTCCCCCCCCCCTCTCCATCCTCGCCTGCTTCTCCTCCACCTCCTCACTTGTCCGATAGCTTCACGCCGCGCGGCCTCCTCCCTCCCCCTTCACACATATTCGCACACATACGCCCTTCTCTGCACCTCCGCTGACTGGGGTCCTCTTAATTCTGCTCTTGTGCCTCCGCCTGCTCTCGCTTGTGCAGCACGCCGGCTGACACGCGTGTGTATTTGCCGGCGTTGGGATTTTCCACCGTTCACTGACCCCGGTGCCCCTCTTCCGCTCTCTGTCTGTCTCAGCTGCGGTGCCCGTGGGTTGGAAGGAGGACTCACGCATCCGTGTGCGTCGATTGGCGCCCGTCACGAGAGGGCACCACAAAGGCGTCCGACGCGCCATCGTGTTCATCGGAGGTTTCCGCGTTGCCCTGGACGTGGTGGGGCTTGCCGATTTCGTACGCGCCGGAGCGACGGTCGAGCACACGCTCACACACACACACACACACACGGCAGATCTAACGGCGTGCCGCATTGACTCATCACCATACTTAGCCCGCATCTCACGCGCGCCTCGTCGCCAGTTTCTTCGCGCACCGTGTCGGGCACCCGCATACACGACCCCACGCCTTCATACAAGTGTGTGTGCGCGTGTGTGTCTGTGGCACGATAGAAAGAGATCAGGCGGCCTGTTTTACTGCTGTTGCTGCTGCACTGGGTAACGGTCATGTCCGACTCGGACTGGGAGGTGCTCTCGTCCGACGACGGTGCGGCGCCGCAGCGGCACTCACCCACGTCGGCGACCGCAAGCGATGGGGCCGCCGGTGAGAACAGCGGGCGTCGCCGGGCCGTGCGCGACCCGCTCCGTCGCCTCAACCGCAACACGATCCTCACCCCTCTCTGCGTGACACTGAACCAAACCGGCACCCGCATCGGGGTGGGGCACACGACGGGCTTCCTCGTGTTTCGCGTGGTATCGGCGGTGCTCCCGGGCAACCCGCAGGCCGCCGCCGCCGCTGCCTCAGCAAAGTCGATGCCCACACCCGCGCACGCCGAGGACGGGGCCACTGCCGCGACCCCATCTCTCGCAGACGCCATGCCCTCTGGCCTACCCGCGCAGAGCCGGCTTCAACTCGACCCCCAGTACAACCTCGACCTCCTCACCTTCACCCGCATTCGCGAGCGCATGCGAAAGGAGCAAGAGGAGCGGCACCGCCTCCGCCACGCACAGCACGCACCGCAGCCGACCGGCTCGCACACCTCGCCGGTCACCTCCACAGAGGCCGACGTTGCGAGCGTCGAGACGACGTTGCACACTGCGGCTCGCGGCCCCCGCGCTGACGTCGGCGCCCCCGCCGCGTCCATTCCGTTCGCCGATGACGGCGCAGACATCTTCAGCGACGAGGACGACGACAGCGTCGACGACTTTCTCGACCGCGGCTCCGCGCTGCACGCCGAAAACGACCTCGGCTCTTTCCTCACGACAGCGGGTCGCGCCTTTGCGCAGATGAAGCGCAGCGCGACAACTCGGCCGAGCGCGAACGCCGCCACCGCAGCCGCCCGCACGCCCGCACTCGAGGAGACTGCTTCTCCACCCCCTGCGCCCGAGACGTCGACGGCGTCCCCTGTCACGCCCACCGCCACCTCCGCCCCTGCGACAGCACACGCCAGTATACCCGCTGAGCTGCACACGGCGGCGGCAGCTCGGTCGATCACCCCCGCCGGCTCCGAGGACCCGTCCTACTGCGCTCGCTTCATTTTCGCTCCAAGCCCCGTGCTGGAGTGGGGCAGGGACGAAGACGTCGACGTCGATCCTTCAGCGAGCCTCGTCGCGGGGACGCGCACGGTGGAGGCTCCCGCCGCGGCGCTCGCCACTGACGACGAAGAGTCGCAGGAGAAACGTGAAGCGTGTGCGGCCGCCGCCTCCGTCGCAGACCCCGCGCCTGCGCCGTCCACGACGGTGGGCTCACAGCCCGCGTCTTCCCACGTGCCGCGCACTTCCACTGCCAGCGCCGAGCCCCTTCTTGATGCCGCCACTGCCGCCGCCGCAGCCGCCGCAGTGCCCGCTCCAGGTGAGCTTGATCCAGACGACGACTACGTCGGCTTCAGCGGCGGCGGCGTGGCCGTCATGACGTTCCTGTATGAGCAGCCGTGGTTGGCGCTCGTGGGCGGCGGGCCCACACCGATGGGGCCGGCCAACGTCGTGCAGCTTGTGCGGGATGGGGAGCGCCAGCACACCCTTGCCACCCCGGACCCCATCGTGCGTCTCTTCCTCGACGCGCGGCTCCTCTTTGTCTTGACGACGGCGGAGTTGCGGCTGTACACGAACCCGATGGAGCCGAGCTGGACGTGCCTGCGACAGTCGCTGCGACTCCCGGCTGCCACGGCGAGTCGCTACGCGGGGCTCCTCAACGCGTCCCCGGCCTCCCCCGCGGCCCCCCGCGCACCAGCCGCGGAGGCGCGGCTGCATGTGTTGGGGAAGCCGGCTGCCGCTCCCTCAACGAGCCACAGCCGTGAGAGCGCTGCCGGCGGCGTCGCGGTCGCACCGGCAGCCACCCCGCTGCCTGTGATTCCCGTTGTGGTCGACTACGCGCGCAGTCTTGTGCTGATGCCGACGGGGGAGGAGGGCACGGGTTTTGCGCTGCACCGCTACGTCTCTGGACCGGAGGTGCGCCACGTCGACCCGCTGGCAGACGACGCGCCGAGCCACTCCGCCGGGCGACTGGCGGACGCGGGTGGCAGCGTGAGTGGCGGCAGCGGTGGCGGCGGTGCTGCGGCGACGGGGCGCACGACGGCGTTTCTCCAGCACGTCGCCACGCAGGCGGCGGCGCACCGCAACCCCCTCTTCAACCTTTCCCTATTCGTGGGCTGGCCCTCCGCCATCACGCGACTCATCGCTGCGAACGCTGACGAGGATGCGGCAGCGACGGCCTCAACCGCGGACTCACCGAGTGGCGACGGCGGCGGCCTCGTCACACTCGTGGCGGCGTCGAGCGAGTACGCGACGCGGTTGACGCTGTGGATGCTGCAGCACGCGAGGGCAGCGGCCTTGCGGGACGAAGGCGCCGCAGCCCAGCACGGCAGCCCTGCCGACTCTGTGTTTGTGCTCCTGCGGGAGTTCCGCGTCGGTGTGCGGCTGGCCGCGCCGCGCCTCGTCATGGCGACGCTGCCCAGCGTCACGCGGTACATTGCGCGGGGACAGGCTGCACTCGGCGGGGCAGAGGGGGCACCGCACGCCGGCATCGCGGCTGGCGCGCCGTCGGCGTCGGCGAGCGCCCTCCGCTTCTCCGGCTGCGCCTCCTCCACGCCGTCGTCCGCGTCGCACACGGGCTCGGTGACGTCGTGGGCCTCCGAGGCTGCTGCCGCCGTTGCCGCGTCGACTTCCCGCCCGGCGGTGGTGCAGCACCTTCAGTTCGTCGGCAACGGTGCGTACCTCCTGTGCATCTGCGGCGCCGACACGATCAGCATCTTCTCTACGAGCGCGCGGGAGAGCGAGCAGGAGGCGCGGAACGTGTGCCGTGACCGCGTGGCGGCGGCGCAGAACCGCTACTCCCGCCTCACCGTGATGAAGGAGTACCTGCCGCGTGCCCTGTCGAACCGGCTGGAGGCGTACACACGGCAGGCGTGGTCGTCCTGCTCGGGCCGGCTCCCTTCCGCCGACCACACGTTCCTGCCCCGCTGGATCTACGTGCGCGGCCAGGACGCCATCAGCGCGGCGGCCGCGGCCGCGGCGGTACCCTCTTCGACCGCGTCGCCAGCACGCACCTCCGCGTCGCAGGGGCCGGCTGCGTCATCCTTGGCAGGCTCGCCGGTGCCGCCCCCGCATGCAGCCGGGGGAGGTCGACGCTTCTTGGACCGCTTCACCTCTCTCGTCGCACCCCGCACCGCCGCCGCAGCGCCGACCGCAGGCACATCGAGCGAGCCCACGCGGCTGACAGGGCTGCGCGAGCCCGCGGTGGGCCACGACGACGATGAGGTGGAGCCCAGCATCAGCGTGCCGCCCGTCAGCGCCGCCCCACACCGGCACGCCACAGCCGAAGAGGCGCCCTCCGCAGAGGCGGTGTTGCTCCCGCAGGATCGAGTTCCTGCCGACAGTGCAGTTGTGTGGGGCACGCCGCTCGCCGACCTCCCGCAGTGCATCCAAGTGTGGTCGCCGCCGCCGCACCTGGCAGGCAACAGCCGCACCGCGGCGTCGGCGTCGCTCATGGGGGCGGCATCGGCGCGGCACCCGCCGATTGTGCTGAACTGCGCCACGTGCGAGGGGGCGTTTGCGAACATCCTGCTCTTCGCGGACGAGGGCGAACTTGTGGCTTCGCAGGCACTGCCGTACGTCGCGTCGTAGGGCGAGGGAGGTGGGGAACAGCCTCGGTAGTTTACGTATTGTGCTTCGTGTTGGTGTGTGTGTGTACCTATTTGTGTGTCTGTGAGTGTGTGCTTGTCTGCTTGCAAGACGGACGTGTGTGCGCGCACCATGGTGTGCATTTGATTGCATCTGCTGTCTGGACTTCTCGACGTCAAAGAGGACCGTGACGAAAAAAGGGGGGGAAAAGAAGGAACTCCGTGTGCGTGTCGGCGCTGCAAACACGACTGCGTTTTGCCACCCATCGAGTTCAGCCTCTCACCCACCCACGCCGCTTCTTCTCGTTTGCCTTCTCTTTCTTTTTTTTTCTTCGACTTCCCCCACGGAGTCCACATCCGCTCTCTAGCTTTGCCCTGCTTGCCGGTATCACCGACACTCCCGCGCGCCCCTCGTGCACGCGTTAATCTCTGCGTGTGTGTGTGTGTGTGT